>PVIJ01008829.1:46264-71241 GCA_004024925.1 Scalopus aquaticus
CGCAATGAACATACGGGTGCATGTATCCTTTCGGATTAGTGTTTTTGTGTCCTTTGGGTAAATTCCCAAAAGTGGGATTGCTGGGTCGTATGGAAGCTCCATGTTTAGCAGTGTGAGGAATCGCCATACAGCTTTCCATAGTGGTTGGACCAGTTCACATTCCCACCAGCAGTGTAGAAGAGTTCCTTTTTCCCTATCAGTTCTTGACAGGCAGTTAAAATAACAGTTTCTGGTGTTTCCTGGTGGCGCAAGGGGTTAAGTTTCAGCCTATGAAGCAATCAGCAGCCACTGCAGCAAAAGTTCGATCCTGGGCTGGGGAGCTTCCCACATGGCACAGCAGACCTCTCCTGCCTCGTCTGCTGCTCCCCTCAGCAGTGTATTTCAGTTGATCTGCCTGTTCTGCTCCCCTCTCTGTCTCTGGTGAATCCTCTTACCCCCACACCTCTGGCCTACACTCCAGTTCTTGTATGCATAAATAAATCTATCTTTTTAAAAATAACAGTTTCCGACTTATGTGTTAACAGCACTTTTATAGCATCTACCACATATTACATTATTTTGTTTTGTTCTGAGTTGGGCTGGAATAAATGAATTACTTCTATTTTCTTTAAAGCAAAACACAAAATTTATCATAGGAAAATAAGAGGTAATGATTCCAATTCCTGATCTTTAGTATTTTAAAATAAATCAAGCTACCTATGTTTTTGGATTCCATTCAGTATGATGCAGTTTGATTTTAAAAAATCAGGTTTTTTGCAGAATTTTCAAGAAAAGTTTCTAAGTACTAAAGTCTGACTAATCTTTTCCTATTGTCTCATTTCTGTCTCATGCATGAGCCAATAATTGGCCTGATGCTTTGCCTATTAAAGTCTTAACTTGCTGAGAATGGATTTTGGATTATTCATACTACCTTTTAGCAACATTATTTTAAGTAAAAATTATTTAAAGTTAATCTGAATGGACCAGAATGAACAAATAAAAAAATAATAATTTAATCCAAAACTGGATTAGATTTTACTATAGTAAGTAAATATGTAAGTTTTAACTATATAAACAAATTGTTATAATAGAATATAGATGATGATGACCAAGATCAAAACTTTTCAAGAAATCTCCAAACATTAATTACTAACAGCAACAACGGCCTCAAAATCATCAAAGATATAACAATATAAATTCTCCTTTAAAACAAATTTTTGGGGCCTCCCCGGTGGCACAATGGGTTAAGTCGCGCACTATGAAGCTATCCAGAGCCACTGCAGCACTAGTTGGATGGCCCACCAGGGAGCTTCCCACGTGGCGCGGCAGACCTCTCCTGCCTCACCAGCTGCTCCCCTCAGCAATGTATTTCACTCAATCCACCTGTTCTACTCCCCACTCTTTCTCTGGTGAATCCTCTCACCCCCACGCTTCTGACCTGCACCCCAGCACTTGTATGCATAAAGAAATAAATCTTTAAAAAAATAAACAGGGCCTCCCCGGTGGCGCAGCGGTTAAGCGCTGCGCTGTGGAGCTGTCGGCAACGGCGACGCGAGTTCGACACCCGGCCGGGGAGAATCCCACATGGCGTGGCAGACCTCTCCTGCCTCGCCCGCTGCTCCCCTCAGCAGTGTGTTTCTGATCTGCCTGTGCTGCTTCCCACTCTGTTTCTGGTGAACCCTCTCACCACCCCACGCCTCTGGCCTGTACCCCAGCTTGCATGTATAAAAAAAAAATAAATAAAAATAAATCTTTAAAAAAAAAAATAAAAATAAAAAAATAAACAAATAAAAAACCATATTTTCCTATGCAATTTCAAGCCCTCTGTTATATAGTAACAATACAGATCTTAAATTGTAAGTATCAGTTTATAATATTAACAAATGGGGATAAATCTTTGCAGTATGTGTGGCTTCAAATTGGGTTGTAATTTCAAAGAACACTAATCCAAAGAATAAATATTAAAATACTTGTTGTTGGGCCTCCCTGGTGGTGCAGCAGTTAAGCGCTGCGCTGTGGAACTGTCAGCAGCAGTGATGCGAGTTCGACGCCCGGCCGGGTAGAATCCCACATGGTGCGGCGGACCTCTCCTGCCTCACCCGCTGCTCCCCTCAGCAGTGTATTTCTGATCTGCCTGTTCTGCTCCCCACTCTGTCTCTGGTGAACCCTCTCGCTGCCCCACACCTCTGGTCTGTACCCCAGCTTGTATGTATAAATAAATAAATCTTTAAAAAAAAAATACTTGTTGAACATCTGTTGTATGCCAGGCACTGCACTAAGCTCTAGGTACAGAGCAGTTGAAAACATAGGTCCCTCCAAATGGAAAGGAACCCAAGAAAACAACTACAATGCTGTGTGATTAAAAACAACTATAGGAGCAGATGCAGTGTTGATGAGTGTGTGTTATCAAATCATATGACTTCTGAAGGCAACAAAAGCCATAACAGAATTTTCTGCAATGAGTGACATGATCAGATTATTTCAGCATATATCCCTAGTCCATCTTCATCTTATATCTTACACTAAAATTTGAAACCATTTGCAAGCTTTTTTTTTATCAAATTCTTGATTTTTCAGAGAGAGAAATATATAATAATATAATCATATATATATATATATATATAATCATTTACCTCACAAAATCTTGAGAGTCAAATATCACTGATGAGCATATTGATGATGTTTATGTTAGATTATAAGCAGCATTAAGATCCTCACCCTAGATAATTTTCCTATTACTTTCTGACTACAAAGGTCAACTTTTCATTCCATTTGTATGTCTTCTACCTCTTACTAGCACAATGTCAAGAGAACTATTAATTTCCCCGTGTTCCTTTCATATAAAAGTTGATCTCATTAAATTGAATTTTATCCTTGAGGTATTTGCAAGTTACCTTCATCCTCCATATCCAATTTATCATTCTTCCATTTATTCTCAAACGCAAATTGTGACACCGTTTGGTTGGATGTAGTTCTGAGTATTCTCTTCTTTGTCATGCTTAATAAAATTTTAGTCATTATTCTGGCAAGGGAGCATTTCCAATACGGCCATTGTTATATCACTTTTACTTTTATTAGCTTTTTAAATATCACAAGCTGAATTGCTCCATGAATAGTGGATTAGTTTTAATAATCATTCTATTTGTGTTGAATTATATAAAGTTTGTGATTGTTAAGCACATCTTTAATAACTTATGTCAAAAACAGAATAACTTGGTGTTCTTTTTTTAGAGTCTGACATATTAAACAAGTCAGACAAATATTAGCACATTGGACACTCTTTCACATTCAGTCACCAAATGATGAATATCAAAGTGTCTGCATAATTTCCTCATGGTGTGGAACTCATAAATCCCACTGTTTTAGCAAACAATTAAGTTGGCGGTGGACACACAAGATACTCTTGGCAGAAGAGTTACTGAGCAAGGAAGGAAATGATTACAGGTCTTTTGAGAATTGCATGCTGTCCTGCATTTCATTTTTTATGCAAATTCAAAAAAAATCATGCAAATATCTTTTGAGTAACTGTTGTGCTATTGTCTGTGAACCACATTTTTCATTTCTGGTTGGTGAAATGATACTTTGCCAAAAGCAAAAGTAATTTGTGTAGCACGATTTTGTTCCATCCCCTGTGGATTCCTAAAATATCACTTTTAGTTGGTAAAGTGGTGTGGCGTGGCCATGAGAGGAGAAGGTTGTATTTGCAACTGCCAAAAAAAAAAAGAAACAAACTGCCAGGCCCTGGAAATTGCATTTAAATATCCCTAGGTTGATAATTTAATAGTGATATGAATTCCTTGGGGGACTTTTCTCTAGCCCACTGGAAATCTGAGCGCATTTAAGTTGAAGTTGAAGAAGACCTGTGCAAATTATAGGCTAAACATTTCTATACAAAGTATAATAGAACTATATCCCTTTCACATCAGTGATAGAAATAATTAGATGTACTTGAAAGGATTTAGTCTCCTGCAGTTTATACAAATACAGGTAAAATTCCCAAATTACATATTTGGTCCTGCCCTTTCATTTTAAGAATCTAACATCACTTAATTGTGATATGCTCATTCATGTGATAAATTTTAACATTGAGTTCAACTATCCCCTAACCTTTGTGAACAATCAGAAATATATTGGGGACTTTTCAAACATTTAGAGACTGACGAATATCTCTAAGGAGATTCTGATTCAGTGGGTGCTACAGATTGAATATTTATGTTCCCCCAAATTCATAAGTTTGTAACAGGGTAAGCCCCACAGTAAAAGGAAGTTCCAGATTCCCTGCCCCACCTGAAGGAAGGGTGAAGCTAAGCTAGGAAGAGAAGCTTGAAAAGTGGAGAAGGGAGGAAGGAGATCAGAAATATGGAGGATGTACGTGGAGCAGAGAGAAGCTGTGCTTGCTTCTTAGCCTTGGACTTGTACCAGGGAAATGGGGAGAATGGAAGGAGACACTTGAAAGAGATAAGAGGTGTGGTTGAGAGAGACCCATAGGGAGGCTGACAGTGGCAGCCTTTATTTTGACTGGGGTTTTGATTTTGCTATTTTCCTTCAGAACTTCCCCAGCTCCTTCAGCCCCTTTCCTACAGGTCCCCACAGGAAGGTCCTTTTTACTTGTGGCAAAAAATTTGGGGCCTCGGTGGTCTGGCTTTGGTCCAACCCTGTTTGTTTGGGCATTTACCCATGAGGGGATGGATAACTTTGGGTGTTTTGTGTGAATATCAGTTTATCTATTCTTTCCTTTCTCTTTATTGCACACCAACTGTATTAAAGTTTCTTTCCATTGCAGGTCTTATGCAATAAGGTTGTGTTTGTCTTTATGTGACAGGGGGCAGAATCCAATTAGAGTGGGCAGGTTGGCGTTCCTAGGGCTCCCCTCATCCTGCCTACTAACATGTTGACATCTAATCCCTAAAGTGATGGTATTTGGAGGTGGGGACTTTGGAATGTGATAAAGTCAAGAGGATAGAGCCCTTATAGAGAGACCTCGGAGAGTGCATTTACTCTGTGCCGTGGAGGATACTGGGATAAGTAAGACAGCTGCGTAGGAACCAGAAAGTGGGTCCTTAGCAGCAGGATCTGCAGATGCCTTGATTTTATACCTTCCAGCCTCTGGAACTGTGAGAAATAAATGTTTATTGTTTAAACCGCTCAGGTTATGGCATATGATAGCAGCTGGAAGTAAGACAGTAGGTTTGCAGGCTCTGGGAAAAGAGCAGTAAGGAAGTTTGTTAGGCAGGAAAGCAGGTATAAAATAGAGGGGAGCTTCGGGCTGCACACCAGCCTCCATGCATGTTATCCCTCCCTCCCGGCAGAAGATATGAATCTACGTTAATTCTTGGCACTGTACATGTGGAAATCTGACTATAAAATATTACCAGGATGATTTGCTAGCAGGAGGAGTTCAGGGAAGAGAACAGAATATAGTTTGTCTCATATGTTGTCAGCTGCGAATACTGCAGACAGCCTGTAAAATATAAAAAGAAAGATTGAAAGTTTAAAAAATAAAAGCACCATACTCAGCTTTTCTAAAAAAATTTGGGGAAGGCAGAAATGAGGGGAAAGTGTCTGGAACTGTATGTTTTACAATATCCAGTGATGCATTCATTAGAGATTTATGTGTGTTTTATTTTCTGTGTTTTTTTTAAGAGAGTTGTATTTAAGCAATGCTTTTTCGTTTTTTCTTTTTTTTTTAACTATAAAAGACATCCAACTTTAAGGAGAAATCACATGTCTGAATAGGTTCAGATAATCTCCAAAATATTTATTGCAGATTTTTTTTCTTTTTTTAAATTCAGGTAACATTGGTTAGCCACCAGTGTTATAGGTTTTAGGGTGACAGGTTCAAAACTCTCCGGGTATGTGTTCACACCACAACACCACCAAAGTCAAACAAGCATCTGCCACAGTGCATTGGTTTTTCTCCACCCAGTGCTCCCATCCTGAGTTCTGCAGTCAGAATCCAAGGGTTTTTGGTTTTTGGTTCATTATTTTTTTTCCCTCTTGCTTTGTTTCTTCATATTTCACACATGAATGAAATCATCCAGTATTTATTTTTTTTCTTCCTTATTTCCCTTTGCATGATCCCCTCTAGTTCATCTAGTTTGTCTCAAAGGGCACGAGTTCATCTGTTTTTATAGCTGGTTAGTCTTCTACCACATCTTCTTTATCCACATATTTGTCCTTGGATGATTAGGTTATTTCTGTTTATTTGCTATTGTAAGAGTGCTGCAATGAACATAAACGTGCATATATCTTTTCAAGTTAGTATTTATATATCCTTTGTATAGTTACCTAGAAATGTAAACATGGAATCATATTGTAGATCTATGTTTATTTTTTTTGAGGAATTGTCATACTGCTTCTCTATAGAGACTAGGCCATTTTACATTCCTACCAAGAATGTATAAGGGTTCCATTTATTTTCACACCCTTGCCATACTCATTTCTGGTTCTCTTAGTATAGGTCATTCTCACTGTGTGAGGTAGTATCTCATTGGGGTCTTGATTTTGAGACTTATGGCTGACTAACAGGATCCCAGAGTTGCCTCTTCAACACAGGTATGACAAACTGGGCACCTAAATTGTAGCAACTGCCTATGAAAATAGAAAGGAGGGTTTGGGCATCAGTGTCTCTGCAAGGATAAAGGATGGAAACCATCAGAAAAAAGCAGGAAAACCCGAGGCATGTTCCCACAAAGAATACTACTGGGGTACTGGATCCCAAGGACAGAAGGACATCAGAGGTACAAGGGTATTCCCCTTGGAATTGGAGGGCTTATTCCCAAATCAAGTGCCCTCAGTACCTGGGAGACGCATGGGAGTGGGAGTCAGTTACTTCCAAGACTAATTCCATTGTGAAACTTCTATCTTTTATTAATCCATGAAAACATAAATGCATGAAATGAGTGACAAAAGTAATCAACTGAGAAAAATTTACCTTGCTTAATATTTTCAGCTTCTATGTGACATCATTCAAGGTCACAGTTGAGTGTTTATTGCCCAGGTGGCTACTCATTACCATCTTTGGTCAATGCTGAACTGAATGGAAGCAAAAGAAGGTCTACTCAAAATGCATTTATCCTTTTGATTTGTAATTAAAGGGGTATGAACTCATTGAGAAATCCTGATGTCAGTGAGAAGTCGGCCAGATTTATTCTTGTATAAACAATGCCATCAAAATGTGTACATACGGAGATTTTTTTTTTTTATTCATGAAAGACTAAACAAATCTGCCTAGATGACCTTAGAAACAAGTTGTGCTTGATTGCCATTTTCCTCCTATTGCTGTTCAGTATTTCTTTCTACTGTCATGTTTTCACTCACAGGCTTTTATCTACCAGACCAATGCAAACATTATTTCACTATATTCCTTTTTCTCTTCTTCTATTCATAGTTCCCAATACTATCACTCCCAGTTTTCCTAAAATTTATTATTTAAAAAAATTAATCTGCCACTATTCTTTCCTGTGAGAGGGTTCTGAGAAATCGCATACACTGAAGATGGTAAGAGAAAGAAAAAGCTACACAATTTATTTTGATGAACTTGTTTTCCTTTAGAAACTGGGGAAAAAGAATAGATGGAGGCTTAGAAAAAGAGGTTGTTAAGTCCTAACAAAATGTATGATTTAGGGAAAATTATTTAATCTATTGAGTCATTTATTTTATAGCTATTATGGTTATTTAACCTATAAATTATATAATTATTTCACCTGTAAGTTTTATAAAATAAATAAGATAGTGCTATAATTGAAGATTTGTTGAGATTAGCTGAGATGCTACCTCTAAAATGTCTATTGTTCAGAAATTTCCAAGGCAGGCAGTTTCTTACCTTTCTTCACTAGCCTTTAAGGACTTGACCTAATTTAAATTACACCTCATTAAGAATTGAAATGTGGATGCTACATGTAATATACAATGTCCCCATAGATGTGAAAGCATCCTGAGGGTAGAAAAATAGTTCATCAATCTGTATGCAGCACCATCTTTCTCAATACTTATTTAGAAATTATTCACCTATGTATTTATTATATACTAAAGAATTATCCATTCTGCATAATTATTCAGTTATAACACTGTCAATATTTACTTTGTAAAAAAGAACCGAACTGCTTATTTGTTCTTTAATGTAAGTAATCAATTAATGTCTATTGAATTTTTATTATACTGATTAGAAACATCTAGAAAACTTAAGCTGCTGTTCTCACAGTTCTTGATTTTAAATCACCATATAATACTAGTAAATGTACATTTTAACCCTACTAACCCTAAATATGCAAATAATTCAATTTAAATAAACATGTAACCCCGCCTCTTATTTTGAAACTTCCTTGTATCAACAATTTCCCAACTAGAAAGCTTAAAACATTTTATTAAAATGCAAATGCAATCAAAGTCCTCTGGTTTTGTGGATGACAAAGTGATTTTAAAATTTCTAAGTTTATATGGAAAGGTAATAACTGATATTTAAGAAAAGAAAAAATTTAGAGATCTGATACTACCTGACCTCAAGACTTATTAAAAAGGTACAGTAATCAAGATATTATGATAGTGGTGAATAATAGACAAATTTGTCAGTAGAACAGAAAAGAGCTCAGAAACAGAATCCATAAAATAGCCAAGCGACCTTTTGTAGTGTAGCAGAGGCAGTACAATGGAGATAGCGTCTTTCAACAAATAGGCTGGAACAATTGGACATTCATGTGCAAAAACTCAATCTAGACACAGAGCTTACACTTCACAAAAAATTAGCTCAAAATAAGTAATAGAGGGCCTCGTTGTTGATGCAAGGGATTAAGTCTGAGCACTATGAAGCTATTGCAGCCACTGCAGCCTGAGTTTGATGCCTGGCCAGGGAGCTTCCTGCCTGGCGCAGCAGACCTCTCCTGTCTCAGCTGCTGCTCCCCTCAGCAGTATATTTCAGTAGATCCACCTGTTCTGCTCCCCACTCTGTCTCTGGTGAATCCTCTCACCCTGCCCCCCCCCACACCTCTGACTTACACCCCAGCTCTTGTATGCATAAATAAATAAATAAATAAATAAATAAATAGTAGGTCATAGATCTAATGAGAAAATCCAAAACTATAAAACTTCTAAATGATAACATAGCAAAATCCTGAATAATCTTAGGTATTTCAGTGACTTTTAGAAAAGTAATTAAAGGTGTGAAAGAATTGATAAAGTAAATCATTAAAGTTTAATAAAAAATTGCAGACTTGTGCTCTGTGAAAGACACTCACAAGAAACTTAGTAGACAAACCACAGACTGGAGAGAAATAATTGCAAAAGATCTGTCTAATTAAACACTATTATCCAAATATGCTAAGAATTCTTAAAGCTCAACAATGAGAAAATGGACAACATAATCCAAAAGGTTGGAGAAATGACCTAAACCGACATTTCAAAAAAGAAGATATATAGATGGAAAATAATCATCTGAAAAGATGCTTCCCATTGTCATTGTAGAAGTGCAAAAAAAAAAAAAATCAACAATGAAGTACCACTACACACTTCCTAGTATGATCAAAATCCAGAACACGGCAACAATAAGTGCTGACAAGCATTTGGAGCATTGGGGGCTCTCATTTGTTAGTAGTGGGTATGAAAATGGTAGAGCTACTTTGAAAGATAGCTTGTTAGTTCCTTATAAAACTAAACATATTCTTGCCAGCAACTGTGCTCCTTGGTATTTACTCAGAATAGGTGAAAATTTATGTCCAGGTAAATACCTATACAGACACTTACTGCTTATGTGTAGAGAAGAGCAGGGGATATATGTGGACTCTGTATTTTCTGTTCAAGTTTGTTTCATTTTGTTTCTTGTTTACAATTTTTCTATTGAGTTAATATTACTTTACATCACTGTTTCCATAATAGAGGTGTAATATCCCTGGTTTCAGGCTTTATTGCCATAGTACCCCCCGCCCCCAAGAACCCACAGTCCACACCATAGTGAGGAATGAGAACAAAGAAGGGAGGGAGTGGAGTGCAAGGTGCTACAGTTTGCTTTGAACCAAAAACTGCACTGTAAAAGAAAAATTATTTAAAATGAAAAAAAAATTAATTTTTAAAATAATTGCATATGGATGAAAAAGGAAGAAATGAAAAGTAAGCCCTTTTATGTACAAGAAAATATTTAGACCAATAAAGGTCGTGCTTTAAATTTTTCTATATAAATATTTATTTCATTTTGTGTGTCAAAAGTTATGTGCATACTAATGAAATCATTTTAATTAAAGAAAAATGCTTTTAAAAGCATCTTTTGGTATCCATCTACAGAGAAAAAAGGCACTGCTAACATTTTGGTGAATTCCGTTCCTTGATTGACCCTTGACATCTACTCCACTGCCCATTTCCTAGAGTGAAGGGAGTGAAAGATGATAGGAGCTAGTCTGCTGACCCAGCAGCTGACCAAATAACCGTGTGCCATTTTGTATGCACTCCCTCCCCCAGTCAGATGAGTGGGTTTTTTGGAGCCTGATCAGATCACATCTCTTTAATATGTGGGAGAAGTTTCTCACATGATACTATTATATCCTCCAGAAATTGGGCACCTTTGATTGATAACTACTTTCCTTGCTGACTATCGTTCTTGGAGAATACTGTGGAAACTAAGTTGAGGATGGGGGTGACAGAGCCATTTTTTGAGTGGTTTGTCCCCAATTATTGGCAGTTCAGTTTGAAACACTGAGTTTCTAATTTGCCTTATGTTTTCAGTCATATCGAAAATTAAAAGGCACCAGAAAATAGCCTCCTGAATATCTTATGACAATGTAATTCCAACATTGCAAGATGAAAGTCTGATCAATTGATTATTTGATTTTGCTTTCTTTTATTCAATTTGATTAATTAGGATTTTTTCTTGTACCTCCATATGTTTCCCAGAGATTAAGGTTATTATTATTATTTTCTCATTAATTTTCATTTTAAGAAGATATAGAAACTTTTTCTTAGTTTATCATATATTAATTTTTGGAACTATTAATCATATATTAAATTTTGTTTTTAACTGTTTTAGAAACTATCCCATCATAGAACTCTTCATTTGTTCATAAAGTCTGTCTTTCCCTTCTTCCCTTCCTTTTTTCCTTCTGTCCTACTTCCTCCCTCCTTTCCTTCTTAATATTTTTAATTTCCTGCTAGATGACTAGGAGTTACCTTCTTTAACAAATCCTTGGTTATAAAAGGAAGGTCTCCTAATTTTTCACTGTTGTCTTCCTCCAAAAAATGTCAGCAAAGTTATTACTGCATCTACCTCCCCCATCAAGGCTCTTTGAATTCTGATTTCAACATCTGGTGCATAAGAAAAAGAAAATCTCTGATAATCCTCATGCTCTATGTAGTTTTTTTTTTTTTTTTAAGATTTACTTTATTTATACATACAAGCTCGGGTATAGGCCAGAGGCGTAGGGTGGCGAGAGGGCTCACCAGAGACAGAGCCGGGAGCAGAGCAGGCAGACCAGAAATACACTGCTGAGGGGAGCAGTGGGCAAGGCAGGAGAGGTCTGCCGCACCATGTGGGACTCTCCCGGGCTGGGCGTCGAACTTGCATCGTGTTCTGCTGACAGCTCCACAGAGCAGCGCTTAACCGCTGCGCCACCAGGGAGGCCCTCATGGTTTATGTAGTTCTTAATCAAGTAATTCATTCACTCTTTTCAAACCACTGAAAATATACTTCCTGAATTTTGGTTACCAAATGATATGAAGTTTTCTTTGCTGTTGAAGAATATGTAGTACATTAGAAGTAAAACAAATTGGGCCTCCCTAGCGGTGCAGCAGTTAAGCACTGCGCTGTGGAGCTGTTGGCAGCGGGGATGCGAGTTTGACCGCCCAGCTGGGGAGACTCTGACATGGTACAGCAGACCTTTCCTGCCTCGCCCGCTGCTCCCCTCAGCAGTGTATTTCTTATCTGCCTGTTCCGCTTCCCACTCTGTCTCTGGTGAACCCTCTCACCGCCCCACGCCTCTGGCCTGTTCCCCAGCTTGTATGTATAAATAAATAAATCTTAAAAAAAAAAAATAAAACAAATCAAAACTTAAAATCTTTGCTGTTGTTTTAGATTCCAGCACTCATTCTTACTGACTGATTTGCTATCCAATTATAAATGCAGTAGTAAGATTATAGTATATTCTTCCTACAATAGAATAATTTAATATTTTGTCATTCCCAGTGGTCTTCAAAAAATATCAAGTAAAAAAAACTAAAATGTGTATCAATTTTAATGTTATTTCATCATTTGCATTTTCATCTTATTTTTCTCTACATGTAGAAATGTTGCTTCTATAATTAGCTTTTTATGACAAAATTCAAAGTATATTGTGCAAAAAAAATCCCACTATCCACCCAGGTGCTAGTCTGGTTTGAACTCAATTTTAATACCATCTGGGAATGAGATCAGGGACAAAAAGAAAAAGGGGGAAAAAAGCTTTTTATTTTTTCTTGTATGAACAGCATGTGAGAGGATTTAGGTCAATATGTAAATACTGTGTGTGTGAAGAGGAAGCACTATGAGCTGGTTAGAATGCCACACCATCTTACAATGAGGGAGGGGATTACTTTTATGTGCCATACAACTTTTATATGGAAAAGGAAAGAGTATATGAAGTCAGATGTTATTTATTCCTTTTACACAATTTAGCAGCATCCTAGCAATTATCTTGTCAAGAATTTAAATCATTTTTCCACTTGGAATTGTATTTTAAGATTGTCCTTTTTATTCAGCCACCAAATGCTAAATAGGTCTGTAAGTTGATTCCTGGTCTCCTAATTCTCCTTTTATCTACTGTATTCAATGATTGATTAGAGATAACTAATTCTAAGTAGCTCAAGTTCAAAATATCTTCCTAGGATCAAAAACAGAAATCAATGCCTATGACTCAATTTTTCTCCTAGTATATGAAAGCGTAATTTGTATAGCAGAAAATAATATTTGTGTTGTTTGGTACACAAGTGCTTGATTCTCTCCCTGGGTACTAAGACCATGTGCCCTGGCATGAAAAGAAGCTTATAGTGTTCTACCAGTCTGAAAATTTTTGTCTCCAGCAGGCTTATACCTGATACAATCTGGAAGCAACTCTGTACAGAAAGAACAAAATTAATGATCGCATGCACAGCCTCTCAGAGTCCTGTGCTTCACGCTAACTCTCAGTGAAAGAGACCTCAGTCTTTCTTTGTAAATTGTCTTGATTTTCAAAGTTTCTTGAAGCTGCTGCTTTGCCTATGGCTTCTCTTGTTTTGAGTATGGCTCAGGCACATTCTAAACATAAAAACTAACTCTAAGTGTCCAGTCCCCAACCCTTTCTGATTCCTTTTTCCACCTATGTTGTTTTGTCTAAACATAAAAACTGACCTTTTACTGTAAAGATTTTCATTTTTCTTTCTACTTTGGAGTATAATCTACTTGTGGGGGGGAAATGCAGTATGTTTTGATTTTGATGACATCAGGTCCAGAACATAGTAAATATATAGTAAGTAAGAGATTGAATGCTACTTTGATACCTACTTCCAAATTAAATCTATTGCTTTTCTAGAAATCATATGTCCATTGTCCAGAGAATTTGTGGCATTTGGAACTAAGGAACTTTGACAGTGACTGAAACAGTTTGTGAAAATTGAACTAGTGCAAAAGTACTTATGATACTAACGTCACAATTATTTGAATTGTGTACCTTATGAATCTAGCATTAAAATTATAAATACAACATATAACAATTAGAAAACAGCTTGATTTATGTAACTCATTCACAACTTTTTGTGACTTCCCATTTGCTTTGGTCTTCTTAAGAATTAAAGCTGAAAGCCACTTGAGATCGTCTTTATAAGAACATCTAGCAATGGGTTATGGAATCAGCTGTTTAAAATACACTCCTTTCTGACCATATCTATACATTTTTTTCTTTTCCTTCAGTATTGATCTTTATAGATTATTTAAGGATTGCATAACACTCACTTCTGGGTCCATAATTTTTTCAATAACTTTGACTCAAAACACATTTCTCTCACAGTTTCATAGTAACCATGAGATTACTGTATTGGGATGTCCATATTGGGATATTAGGTGGTGATGTTGGTGTCACCACATTCTGTTTCAGCACTGACTAACATCAGTATTCCATTTTTATTCTAATTCTTTTGATTGTTCATTCCCCATAACTAAAATGCTATCTTCATAGCACATGTTATCATATGAGACTTGAATGAGTATCATATGAGACTTGAACACTGGTTTGCACTCACGTCATCAGTTGAACATGAAATTTCATACACTAAACCTCTTTGGTTATATCCTTTGTGTAGAAGGTTTGATATACAAGAGTAAATTAAATAAACCAAATTTTATGGTAAATTGGTTGCAGTGACTGAGGAAGGCATAAGGTAGTTATTCAATTGAAAAATGCAATCATTACATAATAATCTCCTTTGTATTTTTTAAAAGATTACTTGCAGAATAAAAATTGTTCAGGTTTTTTTTTTTTTTTTTTGCTTACTATAACCTGAAAACATTGCAAAATATTTACTTTTTTAATCCAGTCAACCCTACATTCCTATAAGGAAGTTAATATTAAAACTCACATTATATTAAATAAAGCAACAATGTATTAATTCCTTTGTCTGATTTCAAAAACCTAGAAAGCATCATAGCAGGATTTGGGGCCCACTAATTCTTTTCTATAATGAGAAATCTCTTGACCACAAAGCAGCAGCATCCCAGAAATTGAGCATTATGCAACCTGCACAATTTACCTGAAAGTCCTGTGTTCTTCTAACCACTCTGCTCTGTTATCTCTCAGGTGAAATAAGCTGGCATTTATTTTTCTTGGAGATAACTAGGACAGATCTTTGCCTTTGAAACTTTCTAAATACATCCATTAAATTATACTGATTTGCAAGCAGCACTTAAAAAAAATCTCTCAACCCTAACTCAACTGAAATAGAACGCAATTAGCTCTATAAAGCTTTTTGTTACTGCATTCAGGTTAATTTTTAGGGGAACGAGAGAATGTTTGTGGCTCATGGGATAGTGGGTCATCTCTCTGTGATGATACCCTCCAAGTATGAAATTTGATACAACTGTTGATGACTGGGCTAAAATAGAATCACCTCTTTCAATAATTCCCTCCAGTCACTTTAAAATAGAAAGTGCACACAGAACCTGACTTTCTGGATAATGATGTTCATGGCCAGGTGCAGGTTTGGTCCTAGTTATAGGCAGGTGGAGATATTAAGCAATATCAATTTGTTGAGGGACACATTACTGTCCCTCAGAATATCTTAGGTGTTTCCTGCTGCTGCAGACCACTTTGCATAATTGACCCCATGGAAGCACTGGGGGTGGGGGGAAAGAATGCACATATAAAATACTATTTTCAAAACATGCCTTCATGTAATTTGAGCTGATAATGTATAAGTAAAAGAGTTCTTTGTTCTCACAAAACATTTTTAAAATCTCATTACTACTTAATGAACCTGTAATGCTTTTTACTTCCTACCTATGTAAAACTCTGTGGAAGGAGTGTTTCATATCTATGTTAATTCTGTCAAGCCAAAGACGTCAGATAGCAAAAGCTGCGTATTTCAAATACGCAAGCCTTTAAAAATATGTATCTTTGAGGGCTTTCTATTTCTCAATATTATTAATAGAAAGTTTTGAAATTTTATTTCATAGATATTTAAGTTTATCTAATTTCTCAAAATACCTGTGACTACTGCAACTATAAAGAACTAATAAGATTTTATTTTTGTTTTGCACACATTCATTTTATTGCAGTGTATCAAAATAAATGTTTGGCTCTCTAAATATTACCTCTCAATGACACATGATACAGATATTTTATTTTTCTGGCATTGATGGCTGATTCTATCTAACATGAGCTTTATGGTCAGCATCGTTCCTTATTTTGACTATTTTCTCGTTCCATTGGGCTCCTTTGCTCTCCATTCCTCAGCCACTCCTTATGTAGCTTCAATTCTATAGTACTTTCTGGGGTTTTAGTTCTTCTTTAAGGTAATTGATAACATTCCTGGGCAAATAAATTATTTGTGTATTAAATGCATTATCTATTGATAAAACATTGTATCTAATAGCCTTTGTGTTTTTTATTTATTTAATTTTTTTAAAAGATTGATTTATTTAGGGCCTCCCTGGTGGTGCAGCGGTTAAGCGCTGCACTGTGGAGCTGTCGGCAGCGGCAACGCGAGTTCGACGCCCAGCCAGGGAGAATCCCACATGGCGCGGCAGACCTCTCCTGCCTTGCCCGCTGCTCCCCTCAGCAGTGTATTTCTGATCTGCCTGTTCTGCTACCCGCTCTGCCTCTGGTGAACCCTCTCGCCGCCCCACGCCTCTGGCCTGTACCCCAGCTTGTATGTAAAAATAAAAAAAATAAAAAAATAAAAAAGATTGATTTATTTATGCATACAAGCTGCGGTGCAGGCCAGAGGTGTGGGGGAGGGTGAGAGGATTCACCAAAGAGAGTGGGGAGCAGAACAGGCAGACTGACAGAATACACTGTTGAGGGGAGCAGTGGGCGAGGCAGGAGAGGTCTGCTGCACCATGTGGAAATCTCCCCTGCCGGGGGTCGAACTTGCCGTTGCTACTGCCACCAACAGCTCCCCAGCACAACGCTTAACCAGTGCCCCACCAGGGAGGTCCGCCTTTGTGGTTTTTTAGATTTATTTTTTTACTTATTCATGCATACAAGAACTGAGGTGTAGGCCAGAGTGCGGGAAGGTTAGAGGATTCACCAGAGACAGAGTGGGGAACAGAATAGGCAGATTGACAGAAATACACTGCTGAGGAGAGCAGAGGGAGACACAAGAGAGTCTGCTGCACCTTTGCTCCCTGGCACCCCGGGCAGTCACGTGGGCCTTTGCCGTGATAGCGCTGAACCGCAACCCCTAGCCTACCAGGGAAGCCCAGGATTCCACTGTTCTAAAGGACACAAATGTGATATGCTGTAGATGGTCTTGCCATTTACATGAGTTAACTTCCTGGCTGCCCCTTTGCTGTTATGATTTCTCTCTTTATGAGTCTTGGCAAGAGACAGAGCACAGTTTTTATTATAGAAGACAAAAATTCCAGGTGCTCACTTTTCAGTGATACCAGGGATTAAGCACATGGTAGAAATCCAGTCTTGACCATATTAGTCAGCTTGAGCTACCATAACAAAATGGTACCAAACAATAGAAATCTATTTTTTCTTAGCTACAGTAGCTAGAAATCCAAGATCAAGGTACCATCATTGTTGGTTCCCGTGAGACCTCTTCCTGACCTATAATCTCCTCACTGTGTCCTCACGTGGCCTCTTTGTGCAGACACAGAGTTAGACATAGTAGACTCTCTGGTGTCTTCTCTACCTGCCCTGTAAGAATAACAGGCCTATCTGATTAGTGTCCCACTCTAAGACTTAATTTACCTTAATTAAAAACCCTGATTCCAAATATAGTCACATTGGATATCAGAACTTCAACATATGAATTTGGGCTTATACCAATTCACAATTCACACCCTCATAACCTTCTACCTCTAGGACCTGAATCTGAAATGGATGATGGGTAATAGTAATGAATTCCTTTTGACTGCCATAACGGTGTCAGACACAGTATCTCTTTCCCAGTGGAGACAGCAGCCACAAACTCACCACACCATTGCAGATGCAATTTCAGTTCTGACTACCTTGGTCCTCATGTCACAGACTTGAAAATCCAAATCTTTTCTCTGGAATATTTCCAAGTTGCTCTAGAAGCTACCTCAGAGCCTTCCACTAATTTCCCTTTCAACTTTAATTAGCCTCAATCAATTCTGTTGCAGCTGCTAATAACTCTGACAAAACAGAATTTTTAACCTGAAATTAAAATATCATTGCAAATATAATAGATGATCTAAGACATGTGTCTCTGATGAACACTTTTATTTAATACAAGGTTAATTGCCTAAAGAGAACTCTGGTAAGTAGGGTAGTGAAAATAGGGTCTTATACTAAAAAGATTAATTAATATGATAGTTGGAGGTCATAAATAAAGTGAGGAAGGATTAGTACTTTGAATGATAGAAGTAATTGGAACTTTGACAGGCATTCTAACCACGTGTATGTGCATGTGTGTGTGAGGCCAGAAATGGCATTATCACATCACCTTTTTTCCACAAAACATGTTTTTATTTTTGTTTCACCTAGAGTTTACTGCTCCGTTAGTACAGTCACATCCCTTGTGACAACAGGGCATTAGTCCAATATAACAATCTCTACTACTGACAGTGCATTCCTAGGTGGTGTATTTAGAAACTCTAGTGTTGAATATTTTTAATTTTATCATGTTGGGTCGGGAACATGCCAGCACGTTCCCAGGGACATGCAGAGGGACGAGCCGTGGAGCAAGTTTGCAAGGCAAGACTCTGCTGCCCAGTGAGTAGCCCTCTTGCTACTTATTAGCAGTCCGACATAGTGTGATTGATTATGTGACAATTGCAGGAAGAGCAGGCCCAGGGGAGACAAAGGGTAATCAACTCTATGGGGATGGGGGAGGCACATGTCAGCCATGCATATAGGGAGGACTTCTACTTCCTGTGCAGGTTCCTGGTGTAATTTCCGAGCTACTCCCAGAATCCCTCAGACCATGGCCACACAATCAGTAAACGGTTCCCTAGGCCTCCCCTGCTGCCTTGTGATGTGGGCTATTGTCTGGAGGCAGCCATGCGGGAGCGCCTTAGTCAATTGTCTCTCACACAGGTGCATGGAGAGGCCATGCACACACAGGTGCAGAGGCCCCCAGTAGTCGGAAGCCCACATTTTCTAAAATATGACATTCAATAACTTACTCCGTTTTTGACTGTGACTTTACTCCAGTGTTGAGCCCAGATTTTCCCTACTCCAGGAGTTATGTCTTTCAGAATCACTTGCTTTGATAAGATGACATTGATCTGCATATATTTCTCCTCTCTAGTGGATGAAGTAGTGTGGGCTTACCTGTATTAGAGCTTCTGAAACAAAGGGAAAGGTTTTGCAGAGATTCATTTGCATCCTGTGAAAAAGCCTGCGTTTCCAGAGAAGTGCTATTTATAGCATCCCTTCAGAAGATAAGAAGTAGAAGATGCCTTGACTTTTTCAACTAGATAATGTCTTTGGTTTCCCAAAGCTTTCATTTGCCACTGCAGGAGAGCAATTCTCACAGATAGACACTAAGCTCTTCTTTGAACATCTCTTATGATTTCTGTTACAAACCATATTTTTTCTGTGTTTGGTTTACTGTTTTTGAAATAGAAAGTTCATGGCAGATTACGTTCTACTGAACTGATTTTGGTCATAGTAACTGTTAATACTTTTTACTTGCATATTTTCTATTAGAGGCTTATTGTATTTCGTATGTATAACATTTGATTGTGGAAAAATCTGTATGATACACAATATTGAGGTCATTTGGAGACAAAGTTAAAATACAAGAAATTTTCAAAAATTTAAATTTGTACCTTAAGTATTAGTTTTCTTCAAAGTTTTTGGTGAAATTAACCTGGAAATTTTAAGGAAATTAACCTGGAATTTTAAAATTTCTTAAGTATCTTAAGAATCTTAAGTATCACTTGATTTTCTTCTCAGTTCACAAGTTTCCATTATCTGTTGGATGAAGTTCAGTCTCCTCAGTCTTATATGAGAAGTTAGTCAAGTTTGTTACCACCCTACTTTTCTTTATCAGTCTACCACTATCCCAGGATGTACCCAATATTCCAGCCATAATTGACTACTGCTTTTTTTCTGTAACTTGGATTGGGTGACATTGTCGTTCTACATTATTCTGTTACTGATACCCATTCTAAAATGTATAACAAAATTTTTTGGTATCTTTCCAAATGGATTTGGCTACTTTATCTTTGGTCTTCCTTATTGTCAATACTAAGTCCAGTTATTTATATATTTTCTTCACTCTTACACTAAGTTTTAAGCTCATCTTTTTACCTCCTGCATTTTCTGTGGACCAGAGTTTGAATAGTTTGTGATATTATTTTCAAATCAAGGTTTCCAAGTTATTATTTGAACAAAGAAATATCACTTAATTGAAACGAAGGCCGCAAGAACTACTTTTCTAGCTCACATTCTGAAAAATAAGATCGTGATAGCTCTTATATCAAACGTTAATTTTCAAGATTTTTATGTATCTTCCTGTAGGTGAAAAGAGAATACATGATCAATAGGAACATATATAAAAAAAAGCAGTTTTCAAGTTTTGAACAAAAGATAAGTGTGGCCATGTATAAAACTACTAACTGGTATCAATAAGACATTGATATCTGTTACAATTAGTTTGGAACATCACTATTCTAGAAACCACAAAGAAAGATAATAGGACATATTTGTGAGTATTTGTAGGACTCAAGTAAGTAAAAATCCAAGTTTCCGAAATAGGAACTGTTTTCCTCATTTTGGTTACCTCCTACCTTAGAGCAGCTAAGCAGAGACCTCTATTATTTCTCTTAAATTTTATTGATTTGTCAGTCATTTACTTATCCATATAATTCTGGGAGCACAAGACTTTAAGGTCATTCTCAAGTTAGGAAAATAAAATAAAACATCAGTTTTAATTTTAGACATACTCTTACTGTTAAAATATTGGACACATTTTTGCAGAAAGCTTCTCTCAACAAGCAAACAAAAAGGCCTGTGAGTATTAGCAGGGTGCAATAAGTTCACTAAATAGAATCCTTCTATTGGACACATGTATTTGATGCGTTGCTAAATATAAATGTCACCTGCCAATAGCTTTATTGCTTTCTAAAGTCAATTTCATTTATCTTCTGTTGACAACAAGCATTTATCTAACACTCAAAGTTTGACCTGAGAGAAGTCATTTACCTTCTCTTTATTTCAACTACCTATCTGTGAAGGAGGACAAATAATGGTTATTCTGGAGCCAATTTAAAAACTGTCATTGAGATAAATTATAGGAAACCCATAACAAACTTGATACTTTTTGAGAAAAAATAGATTTACTGATTTATTTTTTTTTTCTTCTGGCCTCTTAATTTCTCTTTCTCTTTTTTTTCTGCTCTTAATCATGTTACTATTTTAAGCAACATAAAGAAAACTTGCCACCTTAATAAACCTGTGTCCTACCACTGAACTTCATATGGTTGTTGTTATACAAAATATATCTAAAAATAGTAAGAAACACACTATAATAATTTTACTTTAAACTTTTATATGATTTATAAATAAATTTAAATTACAAAAACTGTTTCTTACGCCTCTCCAGGTATTTACCATTTTTCAGCGCTTTTCTTTCTTTTATAAAATTCTGAATTTCTATCATCTATCATTTTCTTTAAGCTGGAGAACTAGCACAGGTTATATACAGGTCTCTGGCAACAAAATCTCTCTTTTCTTTTATCAAGAGATGGCATTTTGTCTCAATTCACCCATGTTGTTTCTGAATATAACATTTTGACCCACAGATTTTCTTCTTTCAGTAGTTTAGGATGTTTCCTACTCCTTTGGTCCCTTGGCCTCTGTGAGTGTCTCCTTTTCTGATAGTCTAACTTCATGTGCATTTCGCTGCTAGATACCATCTGATATGAACTTGAGACTCTATTCATTTTTAAACATTTTTCTCAGTATTCCTGATTTTGAGTAATTTGTATTTATTGATATTCAAATGTCTTCTGTCTATTTGCCTAAATAATCCAGTTAATGTGTCATTTTATGCAGTTAGAATTTTTAGAATTCCCACTTGATTATTTTGTAGTTCTTTGTCTACTTCCTGACTGAGGCTTGCCATTCATCTGCTGAGATTTTCATGCATTCAGAAAATGTCTTACTTCACTGAAGATAGTTTAAAATGCACTTTAAAATACTTGTTAGTTCCAACTTCTGCTTCTTCTCAAGATCGGATATTCTTGATATCTTTACTTTTAAAAGTGTTTTCTATTTTCTTCATAGTTTGTATGTTAACTTTCACTGTTTTCTGTTAACTTGTAGAAATTTTGGATTCTATTATTTTTCTGTAAGTGTTGCTTTCTTTGTTTCATCAGGCAATTTTCTTTAGTAAGTTGAATTACAAACTTTGTTTTTTTCATACAATAATTACATTTCTTGTTGGAGACCATTTTCCTCAAGCAAGGATCCTTTAACTCTTATGATTCGAGTAGACCAAGAACATGGTTTAGGGATCTCGCTCTCTGACTCAGTCTCTTTTACTCAGTCTCTTTTATGATGCCTTCAGTTTTTATGGTCTTTTCTAAACCCCCAGGACCTAACTGCTGTAGTCTTTCCACCTCATCCCTTACTTCTCCAAAATAGCCATCCTTTGGACTGTGCTTAGCCCCAGGCTGAAAGTCAATGAGATAAAAACCAAGTTTTCTGTTTAGTCTCCTCCATGAATGCACATTCTGTCATGTTCTATCCTCTCTGTTCCTGTTCAGAAAATTAATGGTGGTGTCTTCAGTCTGTGGACATGTTGGTCTTTGGCTATATAGCTTTCAGCCTGTTCCATGACTATTTGTTTGTACTTGATCAGAAATGTGGGTAGAAGATGTTTTAGGTTATCTTCCTGGCTTTTTCCCCCATCCTGGATTTCACCTCTGTTTTTAACATTCATGGTTTCCTTGCTTTCCTTTTCTGTTTACGAGGTTATAAGACTGCAGACTTTCCTGTCAGTCTGTGAAATGTGTTCACTCTTCGCTGTCGACGAGTACTTATTCTGTAGCGCTCTGTCCAGATGAAGTTTCTGGTAGGTCTTAGCCAGAAACTAACAAAGGGTTTAACCCTTTGTTTAACAATTTCTTCAAGATGTGATTGATTTACAATAAACATCACATAATTAATTGTATTATTTGAAGTATGTGTGCACATCAGTGAAATCATCACCACAACAAAAATAATAACATATTAATCCCTCCCTCAAATTTCCTCCTGTTCCTTTGAAATTGCTCCCCTCCTGGCCATCCCTTCCCTGTCCCTTTTTCTTCTTCCCCAGACTACTTCACATCTGTCTTTTAGAAAGATCATAATAGATAAATTTGCATTTTCTAAAATTTTCTATAAATAAAATCACAAAGTATGTATTCCTTTTTAAACCATTTTTTTTTGTTTAGTATAATCTTTTTTTTTTGAGGTTCCTCTACATTGTAACCTTACTTTTAGTGCCAAGTAGTTTTCTATTGTCTGAATATACTTTTGATTTACCCATTCACCTCTTGATGTATACTTACATTATACTGAGTTGTTTTTTTTTTTTTAATTTATTTATTTATTCATTCAAGTGCTGGGGTGTAGGCCAGAGGTATGTGGGCGGGGGGAGAGGATTCACCAGAGACAGAGTGGGGAGCAGAACAGTGGATCTACTTAAATATACTGCTGAAGGGAGCATGGGCGAAAGGAGCAGCAGGCAAGACGGGAGAGGTGGGAAGCTCGTCGACCGGGGATCTAACTCCTGCTGCAGTGGCTGCTGATAGCTACATAGTGCTCACACTTAACCCCATGCACCACCAGGGAGACCCTGTGCTGAGTTTTTAACCATTGCAAATTAGCTTCAATTAATAACCAAGAATATGTCCTTTTATAAACACTTATTTTTTTTCCTTGGCTAAAAAAACTGGAAGCACAATGTCTAGCTCCTAAGATAACATGTAGAAAAAAATTTTTAGAAATTACCAACAGGCCCTTTGAAGTCTTTAAATCTTTTCGAAAATCAGTGTATGATAATTTCAGTTCTTCCATATCCTCATCAAAAAATAGTTGGCTGCCTTTTAAATTTGACCTAATCTACTAGATTTGCAATAACAAATGCCCCCTCTAGTGTGGTCACCTTAGCACTCCCACCACCAAACCACCCATAATAAAACCTCCATCGTCATTTGTGCTCTCTCCTCCCCTTCCTCCCTCTTCCCCTGAATGCCTCAGACCTATGGTCCACTTTCAAGGGGTCGTTTTAAAGTTGTCTTTTTCTGACCCTTTTTTAGTTTCTCTATATCCAAATATAGGTGACACCATCAGGTAATTGTCTTTCTCCTGACTTATTTCACTTAGTGTAATTGTCTCCAGTTCCATCCATGTAGTTGCAACTGGCAAGTGCTGATTTTTTTTTTTAATAACTGAGTACCATTTCAGAGAGAGAGAGAGAGAGAGAGAGAGAGTGTGTGAGAATCACATTTTCTTTTTTTTTATTTTTCTCTTAAAATATTTATGTTTATTAAAATGAAAAGCCAATTTATCAATTATTGTTAGTGAATATAAACATTTTAATCAAATTTAAACAATGAAAAAATTTATTTACTTTATGAAAGATTAAATTAAATCTTATTTTTTTTAATTGTTATTTATGTCTTTTACATTTTGTATTCCCCTTGGGCAGCCCACCACCAATTCACCCGTGATCCATCTCTGTGGTCCCTTGTGTTCTTTTCTATTCCATTTTGTGCCCTTATCCTCCCCTCCCCCCTCCCCCACCGCTGAGTGTCTCTCTCCCAACCAGCCTCCCTATAGTCCTGTTATAAGTGAAACCATTCGATATTTTTCTTTTTCTTTCTGGCTTATTTCACTGAGTATGATTCCCTCTAATTCCATCCATTCCATGTCGCTGCAAATTGCATGTGTTTATCTTCTTTCCATGCTGAATAGTATTCCATTGTGTATATGTACCACATCTTCTGGATCCAATCATCTATTTTTGGACATCTGGGTTGCTTGCATACCTTTGCTATTGTGAATAGTGCCGCAATGAACATACGGGTGCATGTATCACACAACTCAACAAAAACAAAGCCAACAACCCAGTCAAAAAATGGGCAGAAGAGCTCAAAAGGCACTTCTCCAAAGAAGAAAAGCAAATGGCCAACAGATACATGAAAAAATGCTCAACATCTCTTATAATCAAGGAAATGCAAATCAAAACCACTATGAGATACCACCTCACACCTGAGAGGATGGCACACATTAAAAATACAGGCAACAACAAATGCTGGAAAGGATGTGGAGAAAAAGGAACTCTTCTACACTGCTGGTGGGAATGTGAACTGGTCCAAC
>PVIJ01008830.1:0-70862 GCA_004024925.1 Scalopus aquaticus
AAAAAAAAAAAAAGATGAGCCCCTCCCAACTGAAAGAAGGCTATATCAGTTCCATCCATGCAAGAACTCGGAGCAGCCATTTCTTTACCCACCTGTGCCTACGCAGGTGCTTTCCTTTACCAACTCCATCACTCTGCAGGGCAGTGGCCTGCCTGCCTGCCCGTGACCTGCACCATGCAGGCCTCTCTTAGCAAACCTACCCCACTCAGAGGGGCAGCTCTTTCTGCCCACTTGTGTCTGTACAAGTGTCCTTTACTTCCTTGTCCTAATAAACCCGTTCTTTAAGTATAACTGAGTCTCTGTCTCGTGGAGAAAACTGTCACGTGCCACCAAAGGGAGCTCTGGTGAAACCTTTCCCAGAGTGGACTGAAGGACCTCGCTCCACTCTCAAATCCGTTGGAAAAACGACATTACTATTATTTTAAACAAAGTTTTTCCTGCTCAAACTTGATGTCTTACTCTTTAAAGATAGTGAAATTCCTTCTCAAACTTGAGTTGCTCACTCCTAAAAGACATGGAATTTTGAATGGCTGTCTGATGTGTACTTTATTCTTCTTTCATTCATAAGGAAAATACCTACTGTGGCAGGCACAGTGCTATGTGATAGGGATACAGTTGTGAACAAGCTATTCAGGGTGCTTGTACTTCCAAGCTTACATCTACTAAGAAAATTAGCTCATTACTGTGCAAGCAAATAAGCTACATAGCTCCAACTGTGTTAAGTGGCACCAATGTCCGTGCATGCATGAGACCTCTCTGTGAATATGAATTTGGATCTGAGCAGTAAGCTATTCATGTGGGAGAGTCAGAGGAAAAAGCACTATAGGCAGAGAAAACAGATCACTTCGAGACCCTGAAGCTGGAAAAAGGTTAGCATGTTCCAGTCTTTTGCAGGTTAAGGTAGTCTGTTTGAAGGAGAGTAATACTGGGATAATCTGTGATACAATTCTATACTTGAATTATGAGTTAAGGGTGTGAATGTATTTCAAAGCTCCACAGAGACATAACTATGATTTTGCATTCAGTATAATCACAAATGTTGATTATCATTTGCCTTAGTCTCAGTTATATTAGTAATGTCACAAGAGTACTTCATTATATTTGTTATATTTTTAAAATATCACACTTCTATTAAATAATTCCAGGAGGTTATTACATTGGAATGGCATTTATCTTAATAGCTAATTTTAGGGATACCCAATCATTTCTAATAAGTGCTATCAATATCCTCAGTCCACCCTCATTGGGACCTAAACTGTGATCTGTGCTTATTGTATCTGAGGCATATCAAATTCCCACCAGCAATGCATACTTCAAAAGAATGTGAATTTGGGATTTCTTATTATTCTTCCCCAAAAAATCAACTCTATTATCTCCAATATTCAATAATGTTCCTTGATTATCGCTTCTGACAATATTACCTAAATGTGAGCTTGCTATCCTTGGAAAGAAAAATCAGTGCCATATGTAAAGGTCAATACAGCGAATGCCTCAAGAAATGAACACATGGAATGCTAACAATTTCTGGAAGTGGGACACTTACTTAGATGTTCTTACTACTTATTTTACTTTCAAAATAGGTATTTGCCCACTTGAAAAACAATGATCTTGGGGTACTGAAGTGGATATTACAACTTTAAAAGAATGGCTGTAAATAAAGTGTGCTAAATGAATTAGTTATCAAAGAACAACTATATCTTAATTCCTAGATTCATAAATGTTCAATATTAATCTAAATTCCAAAGAACTATCTAGAAACAATTTTAACTTATATTTAAATAACTATTAATCTTAAAAGGAAGATTCACTTGAGGCATGGAGCAATGCTTTGCTGCATCTCCATTGTAACTACAGCAACACCTTTAACCTACATTTTGTTCAGCATGCAACATGCTCATGCTCCCAGCTATGATATGGCAGTCAATAACGACAGTTAGTCTGTCACTGACACGTTTGTCAGATTTCTCAACCAACTAAATATTTGTCACTGTTTGATCCTAACATAAAAGTCAAAAGTCAGACTTATCTCAAATCCTAGTTATAGGCTATTAATGATTAAGAGAGGCAATGTAACAGATCCCATCCCTAGATAACCATTTGTAGGTAGAAGTTTGGGAAGAGACATTAACTCTTTTGGGTAAAAAAAGAATGGTTCACTCATTTAATCTCTGAGTTAATTTAAAATGGAAAAATAACTCATACAGTATAACCAACTAAACTGTCTCTGATTGTTACAGCTAAAGGATCTTACAACATCAAAAGGAAGATATTATAACATTTTCTTGAAACATCAGTTCCATTTAATTCAATAAATCACCAATTATTAACTTCTGCTTTAAAGAAAAATGTAATCATGGGTCATATTTTATTATATGTGCTGCCGAAGCAAACACTCATGGGTCCTATTTTAAACAAGAACTTCTATGGATAACTATTACTCTACACTTTTAAAACTTGGAATAAAGACCAAGTACATAAAGTAACTTATTAAATAGTAACATTGTGACTTGAAAGAGTTAATGCAACAACCCTAACATCTGCTTTATAACCAGAGAGTTTATTTACCAGAGAAGGTTGCTAAATAAAAATTGTAGAACCTTCTCCAGAATTTAATTTTTAAGGAACATTATTTGAAGGAGGTAAGATCTTCACTGAAAAGGTAAAGTAGTATACCTGGGAATGAATGGAAACTTTTTAAAAGTGAATATTGGCTTTATTTTGCCAGAATTAATTATAGATGATTTTTTTAGATTACTTGAATTACTTACAGGAGGTCTAAATTATAACAATAAATCTACAGAAGAACATTCAATCATGATTACTTATATTTCAAATGTCTAATATCTTTTAAGATTCTCCTCATCTTAGCTCAGAAGCATTAATCATTCACCTAGCTATAAATAGGTTAAATGTTTTTTGATGTATTTACCTTTTTTCCTTTGAAGCTGAGGGTACCAAGCTGCTCCAGGCCCCCATAATACAAGCACATAATGTTGACCTTGGGCCTGTTCCACTGTTAACATAACTTTCCTTTGCTTCTGTCCTCTATAACTGTATAATGCCTCTGAAAAAGAAAAGGAATATTTTAGTTGGCATTACTCTATTATGTTTTATGCCATATCATACTTCAATGTCTAATAATAGTGATAACCCAATGGTACACTAAGGTGATCTTTAATCTTTATTTCTTATAATCTAAAATTAAGGAGGTGCCCAAAATGTTTACCTGTCACTATAACGATATCAACAACTCTTAGTACTGCATGGACTAATGTGTCAGGTTGAAGCTGCTCCAATTCTACAAATTCTATACTGTTGATTTTCTGAGGCTGCCTTCGAGGAAGATCTCTGAGATAGGAATGCTTTGAAGTCACATACGACAATAAATCTTGAAGTACAATAGCATTAACCACTTTGGAATCTAAGAAAGAAAGAAAACATATGCCTGTAAATGGAATTATTTAGTCTCCAAAATATTAGTTCCGTTCCCTTACTTCTCTATTTTGTTAATATCATTTTTCCAATTTTTCCACCAATTACCCAATACCACTACTTCTGTTATTTTTTGACTCCTCCATTATTTGTTATCTCCTATCAATTCCTTAATCTCAGGAATTTGATTTGATCATGTCTTTCCCAACTATCTCAATTACTGCCATTCTTCCCCAAGATTCCTATCATTTCACATCTGAAATATTCTAAGAGTTGTCTAACTGGCAATCTTTCCCCAACCTGTCTATTCATTCCCATTTTTAAACCTCTGTCTTCACCATTTTCACTGGCTGCAATGTGGTGATTATCCTTTCTAACTAACCAAATCCTACATAAGATAGGAACCAATCTCGGTTCCCAGTGATTTCTCCTCCCCCTAAACTTAGAAAGCTTTTATCTCTAACTCTTATTTGGCATTTAAGAATATGCTACATTATAACATTTCTCTTGATATCAGATCCATTATTTAATTTTTCAGCCATTATGCCATCTAGATGTTTTTCTCTTTCCTGTCCCATTTTTTTCCTCATTTTTTAAATTACAGTATACTTTACATAAAATAAAATGCACACATTTTAAATGTACAGATTAAATTTTAATATCCCTGAAGGAAAAGGGGGTATGTTTAAATAAGACTGTTGACCATAGTAAGATACTAGCAAAAAATAAAATAAATAAATGCATTTTAGAAAGCAAAGTCTATTAATTGATAGCAGCAAAAAAATAAAATAAAGCATTCGTCTTTCCTTTCCTATTAATATTCTCATCCTCATGTATTTTTTTTTTTATTTATTTATGCATACAAGCTGGGGTACAGACCAGCTTGTCTGGGGTACAGTGGGGCGGCGAGAGGGTTCACCAGAGACAGAGTGGAGAGGAGAACAGGCAGACTGATGGAAACACACTGCTGAGGGGAGCAGCAGGCAAGGCAGGATAGGTCTGCCGCGCCATGTGGGAAACTCTACCACGGCAGGGCATAGAACTCGCGCTGCCGCTGCCGACAATTCCACGGCGCCTAACCGTTGTGCCACTGGGGAGGCCCCTCATGTATTTCTTATGCCACACTAATACCTCATTATTCATTCATTTCTCAATTAATCTTTCCACTATGTGCCAGGCACTGTACTGGGTGCTGGAGATATAAGGACATTTCATGTCATGATCCCAACATTAAAGGAATTATCAACCTAGAGATAATCAATAATAAGCAGTGGGCTTGAATATAAGAGATAGTGTAAGCATTCCTAAAAACTTGCAAAATGAACTACCTAGGGAAATTGGAAAATGTATTGACAGAATATCTAAACTAGATTTTAGGAAAAATGTCTAAGAGTTTTTATGAAAGTAACTGGAAGAGGGGGACATATTTTTCAGTTAAAGAGAAGGGGTTTGTAATTTTTATGTACCATAGATCCTGTTCATAATCTGATGAAGCATGACCTATTATTGGAATACTTTTCTAACAGCTTGATGAGGCTACAACTCACATATCTAGAATTTACCTTTAAAATATACAATTCCATATTTTTTAGCATTTCAAATTTGTGCCACTATTATCATTATCTAACTTAGAAAAATTTGGGTATAGAATAATATTTTAAATGCATATAATGAAAAAGGACTGTAAAACCAATTATATGGAAATATAGCAATCAAAATATTTTTTAAATTGTGAGATAATTTACTTACCTAATTAACATATTAAGTAACAAGATATAGCAGAGTATCTAACAACTACTATAATTTCAAGGTATTGATGTGCAAAATGATATTCAAGTTATCTTCAAAATTATTATGTGATATGAAAATATACAGATACTATTTGTGACCAAGGCACAAATATTGCTAATATTAATGTGAATTGCTGCCTTATTCATAATGAAAGAAACTGTCAATTTTCAGTTAGCAATTAGTAAAAATAAAGATAAAATATCCCATCCAAGTTTATGAACACTTTAGAGGAATCATTTTCCCAGGAAAGAGTGGAAAGAACATTTAAAAAGCCAGTGACCATCCAGCAAGAAATAATGAGTTTTGGAAAGCAAGACTGCCTGAAAGGGAAAAAGGTGATAGATCTGTGAAATAATTCAATGGTATGCTAGAAGGAACAATAAGATGTGGAAGGTAAAAAAACAAAGGTTAAAGATGACATTTAGATTTCTAGCACAGATGAGTGAATGGATGGATAAAAAACAAATAGGACAAACAAAACTAAACTAAAACAAACCCTAGAAATCTGTAGATCTGAGGATACTAGAGGGGGAGGGTGTGAGGAGGCAATGAGGGAGGGAGCAATGACCTATGATGGAGGATTATGGTGCTTTTGGGGCGGGGGGCTGATAGCATACACATGAAGAGGTGTGAACCTATGCCCCTCCATCATATAGAGTATTGTAAAACAATGCTACCTCAATGACAAGTAATACAATTTTTTAAATAATGTTTTAAAGATTTTAGAACCTGACATATGAAATATATTCTAATTAAGATTACTTCCTATATGTTTTATAAAATAATAGTGATATCAAAGACAAAGGTATTGAGCATAAGAGAGAGGAACAGACAGTATGAAAAATGAATGAGAGACAGAAGGGATGAGTGGAGATAAAGCAAGCAATTAGGTTACAGCAAAATCCAATTCCAAATATCTCCTTTCACAGCTCCAGTGTATCCACCAAACCTCCTGACTCCTCTTTCATAGCACTGCCAGCTAGGTTCAAATTTTGATTTTGTCAGTAATAAGTTCTGTGAATTTATACATAACTGTTCTAGGCTTCATTCTTTGTTTACAAGATGGATCCTTTGAGGGTGGAAAAAGATCTTTGATATCAAATTATTTATCCCTATTTTCATAAAAATTTGTAGAGAATGATTATTTTGATTTCAAATAAGATAGTCTACTTCACAGAAATACTGTGTTAAACTTTAATTTGCCTATTTAATTTAACAATATTTAAGATGCATTTATATCCTATCACATTATCAGGACTAGGTCTGTAAAATATGTAGCACCTCACTAGAATGAGGAAATAGAAGACTTTTCTAAAGGTATTACATATTGACCAGAAGAATGCTCTCATGTGTTGTAACTACTGCTGGGGGTTGGGGGGGGCGGGAATAACCACACAGATTTACTCTTTCAGAAGAAAAACAACTGTAATATTCTTAAAGTATAAACTGATAACCATCTCACTAAGTCAAACAACAAATACCTTAGAAAAAGCCTTTTTTAGCTACTACAATGCAGAAAAACAAAGCAATACAAATATCCTTCTGTAAATATAAAAACTAAGAATGAGGTAACCTCTAAAGGTTTTCTTATTAGTTCAAGGTTTTCCACATAGTTCTGCAAAAACCTAAAGCTTCCACTGGGCCCATAGGGCAGACTTCATTCAGAGAGGAATCTAGATCAGCCACACTTAAATCTAAATCAGCCTGTTAAAACCAGAACTATTTACAACATCTATATGTTAAATACCTTGGAAAATATTTGCATACTACCTTATTTTCTTTATTTCAAAACATGGCTTACCATTCCATTGCATCAACATCTTTAATATATGGTAAATTTTAATTAAAAGTCACTTTTAAGATGTGGCAATTTCAATTAATCATAATAAAAGATTAAACAAATCTTTTAAAGAAATCCCAAAATTTTAAAGTTGAGGGATTCAAATGGCTTAAATCACATTGTTTTTAGTTACTATATACTAATCATTATTTACTAGGTACTATATACTAAATTCTAATATCTGATAGGGCAAATTTTTCCTCCCTGCTCTCCTTTTTCAAAATGTCCTGGCTGTTTTTTTGCCATTTACTCTTTCACATATCAGAATAATCTTATAGAATTTCATGAAAATCACACTGGGAATTTTATCGAGTTTGCACTGAATTTACAGATCAACTTGGACAATTAAAATGTTCCTAGTATTAAATCTTCCAATCAAGGAATAAAGTATGTATTTATTTAGTTCTTTAATTTCTCTTAATTTTCATATTTTTCCTTTAACAATCAAACTGTTAAATTTATTACCAGATACTTAGTACCATATGGTAATACTGTAATGGTGCTTTCTCTTTCTTCAAACATTACAAGTTGTTAGTTACTCCACTCTAGAAATTATCTGACACTCAGTCATCTTGCTAAAGTTTCTCATTATGTCTAATCATTTGCTTATAGTTTTTAGAAGGGAAAAGATCTTACGTAAACCATCATATCTACAAATGACAATGACAGCTTTATTTCTTCTTTCCAATCTTTCCGGAATTTCTTTTTCCCTGTTTTATTGCACTGGCTGATATCTCCAATATAATATTGAATAAAAGCAGTAATAGCATCCTGGAGGAAGATTTCGAATGGTTCTCCAAATAGGAAGATATTTGCTCTTGATTTTGTAAAGGTACTTTATGAAGTTAAAGAAATTTCCTTCTATTTCTAATGAATGGGTGTTTCATTTTATCAAAAGTTTTCTTTGTACCAATGTGATGATCCTATGAATTTTTCTTAAATGTTTTATTTACAAATATTTGCAAAAATAGTAGAGGTGGGGCCTCCCTGGTGGTGCAAGGGGTTAAGTCTCAGCACTACGAAGCTATCTCAGCCACTGCAGCACAAGTTCAATCCATGGCCAGGGAGCTAACCTACAAGGGGCAGCAGACCTCTCCTGTCTGGCCTGCTGCTCCCTTCAGCAGTGTATTTCAGTAGATCCGTCTGTTTTGCTCCCCACTCTCTCTCTGGAATCTTAACCCGCCCCCTACATGCCAGACACACACACACACACACACACACACACACCTCTGGCCCACACCCCAGCTCTTGTATGCATAAATAAATAAATCTTTAAAAAAAAATAGTAGAGGTACCTAATATCCCTCATTCTATGTCCTCTAATGTGAGCATCTTACAAAACCATAGAGTAATTAACAGGAAATTAATTTTGACTAAATATTATTAACAGAACTACAGAACGTATTCAAATTTTACCAATTTTCCCAGTAGTAGCCTTTCTCAATCTAGGATAATATCTAGGACTACACATTACATCTAGTTGTTATTTCTCTTTAGTCTCCCCCAATTTGTAATATTTCATCAGTCTTTCTTATCTTTCATAACCTTGACACTTCTGAAGAATACTGATTGTTTTGTAGATTGCTCTTCCATTTGGGTTTATCCAATTTTTTCTCTGATTAAGAAATAAGGTTATGCATTTTGGCAAAAATATCACAATAATTATGCGGTTTCCCTTTCAGTGCATCAAAGCAAAGGATTCATGATATCCATGTATCCTATTACTGATATCTACCTTAATATTTCTTATTATAAATAAAAACTCTTAATATAAGCTAATAACTGAAATTCACGTCTTCATTTTATTTACTGAGGCAACACTGATTTATAACACAATATATGATTTAGAGGTATAAGATCTCCCCTGTAGGTGTATGTTACCACACCACACCCACCACCACCACCAAGGCACCCATAGCCCTCCACCACAGTGCACTGTGCCCCCTCCCGACTCTGCTCTCCCCCCTCACCCTCCCCAAGTCAGTAACTTCAATTCTACAGTCAGATTTCAATGGTTTGTTATTCATTTAGTTTCATTTGTTTCTGCATTTTAAACCTTCTGAGTCCTGGACTTTGTTTACAATCCCTACATGACTTCTCCACTTGGATACCTCAAAGATTTCTAAAATTAACTTGCCTAAAACAGTGCCCTTAATTTCCCCCATAAACTCTATCCACCTCAGTCTTTTCTAATAAGAGCTATCTAGTTACTGAAATCAGAAAGATAATAGCAGATCACTCCCCTCCCCTCATCATCAAATCTACACCATGAGAAAATCCTGTTAAATCTATTTACATCTATATCTCAAATCCACCCATTGCTGTCTCTGCTGAACTTCCTCATGTCTCAAACTCATCTAATGATAACTTTCTAACTGCCTGATTCCATGCCATGACCAGCGCTCACAACCAGAGTCAAGGTGTTTATATCTCAGCCTTTATTATCACCTGCAAAGATTTTATTTGCATGTCTGTTTAGTTTTTTTTCTTGTCTGCCTTCCACACATGACTGTGAGTTCCACGAAAGCAGGCACCAGGTACATGTTATTCACCACCATGGCCCCATGCATACTGCCTCAGTGTCATCATTTAATACATATACACTTAGGCAGATGAAGTACTTGTTTTCAAGTTATTTTAGGAGAAAACATTAGTGCTGATTTTCTACAAACTAACTTCCCTAGGATTCAGGGAAATCTTACCCTTTCCAAATACCATTATTGTTCTAATTGCTGTTCTTCACTTCTGTTTACTTTGTCTTTGAGAATTCTTCTTATCCACAGGTTGTCATGCCATGCTGCATCTTCCATAAGTGCCACATAATTTTCCACTTATTCTAATAATCTTCTGTATAATCAGTACATTTTCCTAGCTATTTCTCTAAGACACTATTTCAGTATTCTATCAAATATATTTTGCTAACATTGCTTTTCCCAATATATATTTTTCCTAATATATACATATTAGCAAAGAGAATTGTAATTTACAGTATATATATAGTATATAATAATTATATAATCTATAGTGTGCATATATATTTATATATGTATATACTTTAAATACTAAGAAAACATCATATTCAAAAAATGTCTTACATTCTTCAGGCCGGACAGATGAATAACTCCCAAGATTTAATAACTGACTGGTAAATGTTGACTGCAGTACGGTCTCACCAAGCCAATGATCCTCATGAATAGTAACATCTAGAAAGGGAAAAATAAAGTTCCGATCATGCAATAAATTACTTCACACTATGAGTGATCGGTTAACTAATCAAACATAGCAAAATATTTTATATGCCTCTTAACATGCCAGGCAACTAAAGCTCAAATAAGTGAATGATATGCCTAACAGCACAGAGTAACAAAATAGTAAATCCAAAATACGAACGTAGGTATGTAGGTAAAATAATAAAATCACTTCTGTATATTCCAACAGTAACGATGCAGAAGTTCACTGCTTCAACAGAGCCTATGTTGATTGTTTTTGTTTGCATAAGGCAAATGTTATATATATCCTGATAAATTAAATCTGTTAGGGCTGGAAGCAAAGTAGTGGTTTCAAAGCAGTGGTGCCTAGAAGAATAAGTAATATTCAGTATGAATTTAGCCCTTCTGTTATAAATGTATATAAATAAAAAGCGTTCTTAAAGGAATTTGTTACCATAGATAATATGGAAATCATCTTCCATAGGTGTTAAAAGTAAAAGATTTTAGAGGTATGGAATACTTTCCAGTGGGAAAAGAGAGCTGTATGATCTAAGACATACCGAGAAAAATCATTTAATGGAAGTAAACTAATAGGTAGAAATAATTCTAAGTAGAGCAAAAACTCTGCATTAAAGACAGCGTCAGATCAATCCCAAGCAGGATATAATCAGTGTATAAAATATTAGTTACATAAAGATAGACTAGCAGTAGCAAAATAATTCAACAAAAATTCCAAGTAATTACTTCATAATTTATTTCTCAGGCTCTATTCTCAGCTTCAAACCCATTTATGCATTTGACAGAATGTTACCTAGGTGTTAACTATATAGTTTATATGGGGTTAAGTGGCAAAATACTGTCCTTTCATCATAAGACTGTTAATATAGTTAAAGAAATGGGTTAAAAATAAGACATATACAGACAAAACCTTAAGAAAACAAAGAGCCTGATCATATGACCTAAATACTATTAACACAGGAGCACAGCTTAAAAAAAGGAGTAACAAGGAAAGACTTCTTAATGAGAAGATGAGTGGAAGAAGGATAAAACTCAGGTTAGAACATGTATCGGAAATGGCAATGCACAGGATAGTGGCAGCGATGGAGACACCGGCACCATGCTATAGAGATTAAGGATGTTGAAGATCAGAGAGGTAAACAGTAAAGAACAAAGACTTAAAGTAGGAGGGGGAAAAAAGTCCAGTTTCGTAAAAAATGAATGACCATTATACCATGATGACTCGCCTGTAAGTAATATTATGTCTCCAAGAAACACTGTAAGTGCCCAAAATGCTGCAGTCCTCCACAGGGCAACCTTCTTCCTAATTTCTGATTGGTCAGTTACCACAATTGTTGCCAAAGGCACTGTAGAGCCAGAATTTGGTCCTGATTTTATATTTATTTCTTTCACATGACATGGAGATAACACTATAACTAAACAGTTATACTTCTGACTTTTAGATTCACAATTTTTTATTAAAGATGTTTTTTTAATACTCTTAAATGGAGACACCTTCCTCTGGTCCACAGCTACAGTCAGATCTACAGCAGGAGCTCTTGCATTAGAAACCAACTTAATTTTCTTAGATATCTGAAGGTCTTTAGATAGAGATTGAGAAAGATCCAGTTTCTCTTCAGAGGTCCAACTCCTTTTGATAGAACTTTTGCAGAAGGTGTTTAGTTGGGAACACAGTATTCCTGAGTTACAGGACTCAATACATATCTCATTTGGTGGCAGTTTATCTTCAGAAGTGGAAGGTTTTTGAGATCCTGTATTTTTAAGACATTTAGCTGAGTTTGTGTAACTGTGGCTGCTTTCTGTTTCAGGACAAACAGGACTAAAAAGTTCAAGGGAACATGCTTGGTTTTCTCCACTTTCACATTTTTCTGCAAAATCATCATTAGTTTGAGTCAAATTATCTTCAGTTACTTTTACTTCCCCCTGCCTTGACCTTGGTTCAGTCTCCAAGTTTATGGTCCCCGTATTCATAGATTTCAGTCCTTTATACTTCTTTTGAGCTAAAAAAGCAATCTGACTGGAGGTCATTATACTGAGAAATTCAGTATCTGCAGATACTGAAACCTTCCTGACTGTTCCTGCAGATGCTTGCTTATCTATTGTGTCGGAGGAAAACTCCAGACACTGGTTCTGTGATTCATGATGTTCTGTTGGTACAGACTTTGTTCGGACAGTTCCTGGCTTTATATTAATCTGTTCAGGACTACAGACCGAATCCAATATAGCTGCACACTGACTATCTAACTGAAAAGAATACTTTTTAAAGTTTTGACCACATATATCTGACCGATCTTTTTGCTGTTCATCTGCGATTGCCTTATTTTCACTGAAAAGCTTTTGATACTTGTCTTCAGTTAAATGCTGAGCTCTGCCCTTAAATTCACATACTTGCCCATCAAAATTAGTTCTATCGCTCATCCCACAGGGGTAAATGTGTGACTTTATAGTCTGTGTTTCAGAAATACAAGGTATAAAGTCTTCGTTCACATGAAGGGATGTAGTCATAGAGTTTGTTAAGAAATGACCATTCGGAAGATCTGGAAGGCCAACAGGATCTAGAACTTGAGAATCTTCAAGATTTTTATGCTTGCATTTGTCATCCTTCAACTGTAAGGAATGTTGATTGTATAAAACCTGAATTTGTTTCCAGGGGTCAGCAGTAGATGCCAAATAAGGTGGTTCCTGTGATACTGCCATTTTCAATGGACCAATTGGAGCCCCCCAAAAAATGTGGACTTGAGATCCTCCATTCATGATTTCTGAAAGAAATGAAAAGTTTAAGTGAGTATTTTGTTAATCTTTTTATACAACGATATTAAGTAAATAATGTTAAAACCAAATACAATATAAACATTAACAAAGGCATAATTATAACAGAGGTGATTTATTTTGGTATACTATTTAATTATAAAATTCATAAATATACAGGAAGTCATAAGGAGAAGTCAAAATAGCAACAAAAATATTCATGTAGACTTTTTAAGGATAAAGCTAAATTACACAAATAAGTAAATAAATTCTTAGTTTGTTTAGTTCTTATGTTACATAACTTATACCTTTATTTAAATAACAAGTTAGTGAAGACGGGGGGAAAACATTTTTTAAATTGTATTAAAGTCACATTTAAATTTCCTATTCTCTTTGCTGTATAAATTATTTTTTTAAAGATTTATTTTTTATTTATACATACAAGCTGGGGTACAGGCCAGAGGCGTGGGGCGGTGAAAGGGTTCACCAGAGACAGAGCGGGTAGCAGAACAGGCAGATCAGAAATACACTGCTGAGGGGAGCAGCGGGCAAGGCAGGAGAGGTCTGCCGCGCCATGTGGGATTCTCCCCGGCCGGGCGTCAAACTCGCGTCGCTGCTGCTGACAGCTCCACAGAGCAGCGCTTAACTGCTGCGCCACCGGGGAGGCCCTGTTGCATAAATTATTTTAGTATATTTAGGGCCTCTTTCCTTCAACTCAACTTCCAAGACTGAAGTAGAAGGCTCAAGCCAGAATGCAAAGAAAATTTTAAAAAAACTAAGACACTGTTCAAAATATACAAGTGACTATAACTGTCCTCTGTTAGAACAACCAATAATTACTTCTATATTTTTTAATTCCAATGTTAGCACAATCAGTAATTGCTTCTATATTTTTTAATCTTCTCTAAAATATAAAATATAAGAATTGAGAAAAGTCAGTTTGTAAAATATGGATAAAAGAAGCTCACTATAATGAAAAAAACTTTTTTCATTAACTATGACACTTAGTAAAATTAAACCTAAATAAGCATCATGAAAAGTCCATATAAAAGTATAGGAAGAATGGAGTATACAGATAATGAGGAATAAGCCAAGAAATGACAGCTATAATCCCTAGACATTGTTTTTATTCCTTGGTTCACTACTGTCTTCAAAATCTAATAACCTATTCATTTATAATTTGTGTGATTTCAATACCAATATGGATGAATTCCTTTTAATACCCTGGCTTCTTGGTTACTTGACCTCCTCTACTTCTAATTCTTCCTCTTACCTCAGTTATCCACTTTCATAATCATACACTTTACCATTATCAATAACTACACATCCTCACCTAATTTCAAGCTTAAGCTTTTATTTCTGACTATTATCTTCCAATTTACCTCCTCCAGCTGCACAACTTTAACAATTCTTTGATCACATGGGACCTACAAGGAATGCACTGATAATACCACACACATTTTTACAGCCTTACACTTCATTTCCCAGCTTAGATTCATGGTTCATTATTATAAACACTACCTATCAAACATCTCTAATTTTATTGCTCTCCTCTCCAAGGTGTTTGCACAGCTGAACTCAAACAACTGGTTGAATAATCACCTAGTCTGCACATGTAGCTAGACATAACAAGAAAATTACACACAATCATCAGAAAATGGTCCCATCTTAAATTCATTACTACTAACTTCAATCTCTGTATTTACTCTCCAAAATTACTTTCATACCTATACCTTTTTATTCTTTAAATTTCCAGGATCTCATCTCCAATTCTCAAGTAGTAATCACCCCTATACTCCAGCAGGTAACCATGCCACCTACCTATATTTACAAGTTTTCGGCACACATTTACAAACCCAACTCACTAGTACCTATGTGCTTAGCTACTTTCCTGTTACTATGCATGAAATTCCATGCTTCATCTTATTCCCTTTTCCCACTCAGACTCCATTCTCTACTTCTCACCTTCATCACTAATTTTTCTCTCTGTACTAGGTTAAACTGCTCTTTTTTTCCTCATGCTGTTATTTCTCACTTCCCTTATCCCTCCACCTATTGTACAATTTTTCTGTTCTCTTATATCAAAGTTCCTGAAAGAATTATCTATACTCCCTCTGCTCACATTCTCTCTTAAACCCACTCTAGTCAGGCAATGATTCAAAGTGCTCCACTGAAATAGCATATTTCATGGTTTCCAGTAACTTTCACATTGTCATCAGTCAACTCTCCATTTTCAGCCAATCAGCAGCATTTGACATCACTAAGCACTTCTCTCTTCTTGAAACACTCTCCATTTGTCTTTAGAGCTACTTCATCCTCCTGATTAAATTCCATCTCAAACTACCTCATCAGTTGCTCCTCAGTCTGCTTTCCTAGCTTTCTCATCTTCTTGCTGAAGGGCCCAGTACTTGAATCTCTACTCTTTCTCCTTAGGTACTTGCATTCAATCTCAGGGCTCAGAAAACCTTCTACACATTGACTACTATGCTTGTATCTCCATTATCACCTCTCCTCTGAACTCCTGACTCCTTATCCAATTTTCTACTTAGTCCTCATTGCAATGAAATGTCTAAGAGGTATCTGCGCAGAATGAGTTAACAGCAGACCCGAGACAACTGTACTTAAGATCTGCTTGCAAGGTAAGTCTCTGTGGCATCTATGAATTTGGATTTCAAGAGGGTTCCCACCATGCCTTGATAAGAATGACTCACTGTGCTTAAACAGCCTATGTAAACCAAATCATGATGATCACTTGTGTTTCTTCTGAGAGATTGAGATTTCAGTATGTGCTAGGCAGATGGTATCTGTGTGACCAGGACTCCTCAGAGAAATAGGTGATTCCATGTCTGAGGCGGGAAATAACAAGATGAGCCTGAACCATCTCATACCAGAAAGCAAGAAAGCTATCGAAGACTACTAGGAGTGTGTGGTAACAACTCAGGAGTTTAAACATAAAAAAAGCTACCACTGGCCAAAGCTGCACAACCTGGGCATCAATAAGGATGATGGCTGCAATGATGGGAAAATGTCAGAGATGTTTAAATCTATGCGTTCATAAACATAACTATTAATTAAACAAATGTACTCAATGATCACCTTTGGAGGATGCTGGGGAGTTAAATAACTGTTTTAAAAGTTGATGAATGAAAGAAAATTTATCCTGTCTTTCTTAAGATAATCAACTATTTGATGAGATGAAATCTGTCTTTATAGAGATATTCTGCTAATAAATAACAAAAAAGAATGATAGAATTGCAACTCCTAGTAAGTGGAGTGTTAGGGAATTTGTGGATTTTCTAAGCAATGATATTAATGGTTGTTATCATTACAAGATAGATATTGCATGGAAAAGTGAAGGGAATCTGCAGATTGAGACCAATTACAATGTATGAACCTTATTTAGATCCTTATTTGAAGACACAAACATAAAAATATTATAAGACAATTAAAGAAACTAAAACTTTGAGGTAATACTAAGGGAATATTATTTTTTAGTGGGATGTGCCTATGGCTGTGTATGTGCGGGAGCTATGTAATGAATGCAGAAAAGACATTGTGACATCTGGATATTTTGGGGTCACTGGGACAGAAAGTGTCGATGAGATGAGGGTCAGGTGTTGATGATTACTGGGGCAGGGTGGTGGGACACAGAGGTTCACTGCACTAATCACTTCTCTTTTCTATATGCTTTAAATATCCTATAATACAAGTCTTTTTTGTTGCTGCTTTTAAGAAATACTGCTTCACCCCCACAGGACTGGGAAAAGGTTTAGGCAGTCTAACAATACCCAAGATTGGAGAACTCTTTACACCGGGTAGAATAGTAAACTGGCTAAAGAACAATTTGGTAAAGCTGAGAATATACATATTATCGCACAACAAAATAATGCGACTTCCAAGTTTTTTCTCTGGAGAACTCTTATAAACACACAAGAAAACATGTACCAGAATGATCATGGGAGACATCATAAGCAAAAAAAATTTAGAACCTAAAAGTACATAAAGACAAAAGGAGGGCCTCCCTGGTGGCGCAGCGATTAAGCGCTGCACTGTGGAGCTGTCGGCAGTGGTGGCGTGAGTTTGACGCCCGGGCAGGGAGAATCCCACATGGCGCAGCAGACCTCTCCTGTCTCGCCCGCTGCTCTCCTCAGCAATGTATTTCCCTCGATCTGCCTGTTCTGCTCCCCACTCTGTCTCTAGTGAACCCTCTCACTGCCGCACATCTCTGGCCTGTACCCCAGCTTGTATGCATAAATAAATAAATCTTAAAAAAAAAGGAAAATCAATAAATCACAGAATATTCAGAGAAGGACTACTATGTGGCAGCAAATCTAAGTCACAGTGAATGATATGTCAGCATGGATATATCTTACAAAAATAATTTTTAAAAATAATCTAAAGTATATATAACTTTGAATTTTATATATGATTACACATATAATTATAGATATAAAGTATATATGACATTGAGTTATACATATAATTCAATGTTAAATTATAATATATATTATGCCAAATTCAGGATTGTGGTTAGCTTTGGTCAAGCGGAATGGGAATGTGACAGGCAAAGGTTGTATGGGGGGCTTAAACTGTACTGAATAAGTTTTAATTTTCTAACTAGTTGTGGTTATAAAGGTGTTCCTTCTATTGTTCAGAAATATTTTATAAAATAAAAAAATCCTAGAAAGAAAAATATTGAGAAGCAAGATTAATGATGATTTTTAAAAGATTTCTATATTTTAAAAGCATTATTTTCATAATAATCAAATCTTTTTTGCTTGGAAACTAGGGCTTTTCTTTCCCAACCTTCAAACTGAATATGATGTTCCAGTAGCAGTATTACAATGGACCTGAATCTATCATTACAGACTAAGAGTTGAGAACAATGATGAGAGTTGAGAAAAATATTAGCAGCTAAAACGAAGATATACTATAATTTTCAGGAGAAAATAGTGAATTATTATTAAGGAAACAGTTATTCTAAGTTTAGGTGTCAAGTTTTGACCCATAAAAAAATCAAAGAGGGGCTAAGTATCACTTTAATTACTATAACCATATATCCATAGACTCCTCGTAGAAAGAATAACCTGCGTAAGAAATAGCTGGTAAATTAGATTGACTGTTTTATTATTTATATGTCACTATTAGATTGGTCACTAGGGGGCCCCAAACAGCACAGCAAAAACCAAATTCAAAAGATTATTCAAAACCAAGTGGAAGAGAAAAATATTATTTAATATGCAAGTGGGAATACTTAGGTAAATCCCAATAAAATGCATTAAATTACTATAATGAGCTCCACTCTCTCGAATCTTGTACTTCTCATTAACGGCTTCTTCTTTCTAGCTTCAAATCTTGAAAATAAAACAAAAATACTTTTCCATTTTTCTTTGTTCTCATTTCCCATGTAAACATAACTTCTTCAGTCATTTTGCCATAATGCTTTTTACAGTGTAAATCAATGGCCTTTAGTAGTCAGACCCAAAGGTCAGTTTCATTCCTTATTTTGCTGCCATGTGAAACCGTTTATCAATTCCTTTCCTGAAACTTTCTACTATTTTTGATTGAGAACATAAAATTGGAATTCTTTTGTGTTTAAGAGACAGATATTAATTATTGGCTTACTTATTCAACCTTTCATGTAACAAATACTCAATACTTATGTGCCAGACACTATGGCACATACTGAAAACCATGGATTTTAACAATAACAACAGGGAGCTTTAAGGAGTTTATAGTCTAATAGAGAGATTAAACGACAACTATAAAATAGTGATACTGAGCTACCATAAGATTAAACAACACAGGGTTGTGCCCAGAAGGGTGAAGCCTGGAGCAACTCAAGCAAAGTAGGATTGCCCATTACCCACATTTTCCATAGGCCTTTTGAATTATGGTTAAGGACAAAATTTTTTACTAAATTTAAATAGAATTCACAATAAAGAAGTACAGTACAGTCACCAAGTCATCCCGACTGCCCCCCACAAACACACACAGTCCAACACAGGAGCTAAGAAAGCCTAAATTGCCTTATCCACAGGATAGGCAGTGTCTAAAATGTTTAAAGACATTCACTGCTTTTGTGAGCTTACTTAACATTTTCTTCAAAATATCCTGCAATCTGACTTCCATTTCCTGTACCTATTAGACATCAGTGAAGTCCAAACTGTCTAATAAGTTCTCACACTACTAAAGCAAAATTCTTTCTTTAGTTTCTATAACACTATTCTTTCCTAAATTGTTCTTTAATCTCTCCAAATTCTCTTTTTCTCTTTTCTTCCTTAGGCTATCTCTTTTTAATTCTAGATATTGCCAAATAATTTCATCCAAACTCATTCACTTAACTACTAAATACCCAATTATGCTTTATTAATCTATACTAAACCAACAACACTCCCTAACATCACACTATTATTGCTAGTATCACTATATTTGACACAATCACAATAGAAAAAAATGCAATGCCCTAGTTAGCCTCTGTCCTGAAGGAAAACTGACTAAATGACCCCATAACCAGACTAGATTTCATAGTCCTTGGATTCAAGTTTGTTTGGTTTGGCTTATGTCATGAGATCACAGCCCCAGGTCCCCAAGATTCACAGCCTGTCTTCTAGTCAGGGAAAGATGATAAAGCATACAGGAGCGACACAAAGCAGTCTTGAGAGTTCAGATCTCCCAGAACAAGAGAGGTCTGCGATGAATCAAAGTTCTACAAAACACAAGACTGTTTATATATAATAATTACATCACTGTGTGAGATTTCCTCCTCCCCAAAAATTTGACTAGAAAATATGATCCAGTTAATTCACAACAATATTGTTTTTTATCTTTATACTTAAGGCTGATGCTACTAAATCCTCTTATTCACAGGAGTGTGTGTAAGCAGGGGGGATGAAATGTGATAATGGCAGGGGAAATAAAATACTTGTGATAGCAAAAAACACAGATAAAGCATTAAGTTATGGAAAACAAATAAATTTCAATGATTTAGGACATGTTGTGAGTGTTCTCAGAGGGTTAAAGCTCATTCAGATACCAGATGAAACTTGCAAGTACATATCCATTACCGTAGTTAATAATTATACAATTTCTCAATCTGCAGAAGGCCACTTTAGTGAGAAAGACCAATACAACCATAACTGTTTATCTTTAGAGTGGTCAGAGTCTGATGAATGGGTCAAAGATTTATAAAACAGGAAAAACTGTATCAGCAGGTTTTGTCTTTGCAGAACACTGCAACTAAAAATGCTTATTACAAAACATATGTGGTTTAGAGAAAGCTTTCTCTATCTTATTACCAATCCAAAAAACTCAGTTGTAAGCCTTTCCTTGACTATTTTCCAAAAAACACTAAGCATTATAAAGTTACTCAATAGCATCAAATGACAAAATGAAGAGGCAGAATAGAATTATAATTAAAAGTATAGCTTTTTAATAGCTTTTGAAGTAACATGTAAGATAAAGTACTATTCTCCTGAGTCCCTGCCACAGAGTAACTATAATGTAATAAATATTTGTTCCATTAATTCACTATGTATTGGGGGACTTGTTTGGAAGTTTTACAGAAGTTGTGTAGTTTCTGCTTTTGCCTTTTAGATAGATGATCCACTCTGAGTTAGCTTGCATGTATGAGTGAGTTTAAGTAGTAGTTGCTTTCCATAAACACATCATGTTAGAGCAAAACTTTTCTATCATTGAACTGCCTTGACACTTCAGTGGAAAAATGTCTGAGTCTATTTCTGAAATCTCTATTATGTATTAATCACTTATATGTGTATCCTTATGCTAACACCACACTGTAATAGTTTCTTGATGACAGGAAACTAAAGACACCCAATTCTGTCCTTCTACAAAATTATTTTGGCTACTCCAAGTCCTCTGAGTTTCAATAAGTTTATAGAAGCAGTTTATCAATTTCTTCAAACAAATCCTCCAGGGTGTTAATGAAGACTGTACTGAATCTATAGATCTGTTTAAAGAGATTCCATCTTAACAATGTTGTCCTCCAATCCCTGTATAAGGCATCTCATCACTTATCTTGGTTTATTTTTAAATTACATTAACAATGTTTTGTACCTTTGAGTGTTGAGAGCACATTCTTGGGTTCATTCATGGGTATTTGGTGTTCTTTTCACATTATCAGAAATATTTTTTTAAGTCATTTTACAAATAGTTCGTTCCTAACATAGAGAACTACAACAGATTTTGGTATATTGACTTTGCTAAATTCACTTATTAGAATTGCTTTTGTAGGTTCTGTAGGGTTTTCTGTATTATAATCAAGTCATACATAAAAGATAACAGTTTCATTTCTTTTCTAATTTTTTTACTTTGCTCTTTTTTTCTTTTTTTGGTTTATTGTACTTTCTAGACCATTAATTCAATGTTGAATAAAAGTGGTGAAAGTGAATTACATACCCATATTTTTGGGTTTTTTGAATTTTTTTTAAAGATTTTACTTATCTATGCATACAAGCTGGGGTACAGGCCAGAGGTGTGGGGCGGCGAGAGGGCTAACCATAGACAGAGTGGGGAGCAGAACAGGCAAAGCTACGGAAATACACTGCTGAGGGGAGCAACGGGCCAGGCAGGAGAAGTCGGCCGCGCCATGTGGGAATCTCCCCAGCCAGGACCCAACTTGCGTCACCGCTGCCAACAGATCCACAGCTCAGCGCCTAACCGCTGCACCACCGGGAGGCCCCCGTATTAATGTTTTAAAATCTTTAAGATCCATACCCAAAGTTGGCAAATGTCTTCAATAGCAAAAAGTAACTATCTTAGGTTTTGCAAGCTATACAATCTGTCACAACTACCCTATGCTGTGGATATTGCAGGAAAACAGTCACAGACAATACATGAAGAAATGAGTGTGACTGTGTTCCAATAAAACTTTGGCCACCAAAATTTGAATTTCCAATTATGTTCATGTGTCACAAAATATTAGTCTCATTTTGATTCTTTTTTAGGAATTTTAACATATATAAACCATTTTCAGATTGCAGGCTACTCAAGAATTCAGGCTGCAATATCTGCTTTAAACATTGATTTCTTTCTTCTTCTTTAATGTAAGCATTTAATGCAAAAGCTCCCCACCCCCCCAGCACTGCTTTAACTGGATTGTTATTTGTTTCATTCCTGCTTGTACTATTTTTCATTCACTGCTGCAGGGTTTTCAATTTATATCTTTAACTTATCTCTATTAAAATAATGATATACCACTTGTCACAGCCTAAGAACGTTCCTCTTCCATGTTGTGCTATTTTTGTCATACATTTTACTTATGATAGGTTATAAACCCCAAAATATGCTGCAACCATGTTTGATTTACGTAATTATTATTATTGGTTATGATATTAAAAATTAGGAACATATCTTTTCTATATACCTACATAATAGCTATTCTGGACTCTGTATATATTCCCTTCTGATATCATTTTCCTTTTGTTTGAAAAACTTCCTTTAATGTTTTATATAGTTCATATCTACTGACAAAAAATTCTTTCATCTTTGTTAGTCCAAAAAAATATTTTAAAAATACTTTTTGTTGAGGATAGATTTCTATATTGATAGTTTTTATTTTTCTTTCAGATTGCTCTATTGTCTTCTGACTTGCCTAGTTTTTAATCTTAGTTTTGTTCTTCCTTAAGAAATGTGACTTTTTTCCTCTGGCTACTTTTAAGAATTTCATTTTATTACTGAGGTTCAGAAATTTTATTACCATATATGATTTTATTTATGGCTATTCTACTTGGGATTCATGGAGATTCTTGATTTGTGGTTTTCCTTAGATTTGGAAATGTCCAATCACTATTTCATCAAGTAATTTTTCTGTCTGTCCACTTTCTCTTTTCTCAAACGCCAACTATACATATATTAACAACTTGTTATTTTCCATAGATTATTGATGTTCTATTAACTTTATTCCAGTCTTTTTTTTCTTTTTACATTTCATTTTGAATAGGTTCTATTACTTTATCTTTAAGCTTAATTATCTTTTCTTCTCAGTATCTCGTCTGTTGTTAATGCCATCCAGCGGTTTGTTTTATATTTTCAAGATTGTATTTTTCATCTCTAGGTGTTCCATTGGAGTCTTTTTTTTTTCCTATCATTAACTTTTCTCCTTATCACATTCGTGTCTCCTTGTACCTTCTTGAACATACACAGCATATTTATAATAGTTATTCTAATATCCTGACTGACAAATCCATTAGCAAAAATGTTTCTAATGATTCTATATTTTTAGGTTTCTTTCAATTGATTGTTTTTTCTCTGATTATGGTTCTCATTTTCCTGTTTTATTTATATTTTAATAATCTTTGATTTGATTGATGAGCATTTTAATTTCTGGGTGCTATTTTTTCTGTATTTCTTTAAAGAGTATTGCAATTAGTTTTGGTAAACAGTTGAGTTACTTATAATCAATTTGATACTTTCAAAACTTGTTTTTAAGCTTTGTTAGGATGAGTTTAGAGAGGGCATTAGTATATGGCTAATTTAACCCCACTCCAAGGTCTCTAGCAAATACTTTATGTATGAAACACTCAACTGTGCCTAGTAGAAACATAAACTATCCCCAGCAATGAAGGAGCTCCTGGAATCGTTCAACATACTGATTTCCAGTGTGACTTTCCCTAGTATTGTGGAGTACTACACTTTGCATGTGAAAATGAGTTTTCAACAAGAGTCTAGAGGACCATTCTATAAACTCTAGAGATCTCTTAGTTCCATAGATTTCTGTGTAGTTCCCTCTGCACCAGGTTCCTAACCACAAATGCTATTCACTTTAGCATCTCCAAAGCCTCCTGGGCTTTATTTGGGTTTCCCTACTATATGCTACAATTTGGAAACTGCCTCCAGGCAGTTTTCCTATTGGCCCCATGTCATTTATTTCCCTTTTCTCAAGGCTCAGTATCCTGTGCTGACCATTGTTCAACTTTTGAAAACAGCTGTTTCTATTTTTATCCTGTTTTCTAGTGGTTTATAATGAGGACAATTTTCACAGAAGCTAGTCTTGTATAGGCAGATGTATTGTTTTTAAGTAATCTTTGTGGATTTTTTTAGTAGTTCCTCTACCAATTAAAATACATACCTTGAGGTTATTATATTCTACCTTCAAACAAGACTTTACTAATTCACAGTGTATGAAACATAAGATAGAAGAATTCCACTTCTCTTCTTTGCATTCTCATAGCTTTATACTCTACTTCTACATATACTATCAACTCCACATATATTGATATTTTTATTTTAATAGTCAATAGTCTGTGTGTGGACATTATAAGTGAAGGTGCAAAAACTTATATTTAAAAACTTATATAGATATTTACCATTTCTATTTTTCATTCTCTTCTACAGACCCAACATTCTATCTGGTCTCTAGTCTGCTGCTCATGGAGTATGTGTTAGCATTTCCTGGCAGTTCAATTCTACCAGGGACCAGTTCCACTTTTTAATCTGTCTGAAAAGTATTTGTTTTCCCTTATTTTTAAGGCGATTTCTACTAAATACAGAATTCTAAATTGACATTCTTTTTTTTCTCTTTCAGTACACTTACGGATATATAATTCTACTATCTTCAATTTTCCACTTTCTCTGGTAAGTATTTGTCATTCCCATATACTTACAGTGTCTTCTATTCATCCTATTGTTTATAAGATCTAATCTATAGTTTTCAGCAGTTTGATTATGATGAGCTTAGATCGGCAATTTTGGTGTGCTTTGTTTTGTTTTGGCTTTGGTTTTGCTAATTTGTCGTTTTTGTTTTGTATTTAACTGAAGGGACTTGAACTTTTGAATTTGTGAGTTGATATCTTTCACCAATTCCAGAAGTTCTTAACCATTGTATCTTCAAATATGTCCTCTGCCACATTATCTCCTCATTTTCTGAAACTCTAATTACACATATGTTAGACTGTTTATTATTATCACACAGTCCACGGGAGTTCTTTTCTTCCTCTTCCCTACTATTTCTTTTTGGTTATTTATCAATTGGATATGTTCTATCAACATGTATTCATGTATTCATATTCACTGATCTCCTGATGTGATGAGAGCTATTTGGGTCAAGTAATACATTCTTTGTTTATAATACCGTATTTTTCATTTGTTGGTTCTTTGGTATAGTTTCCAAGATTGTGCTGAAAATCTCCACCTTTTAACACATTTTGTCCACCTTTACCAATAGATCTACCAGCATTTTTTTTTTAATAGCTAACTTGAAATCCCTGTCTGATGATCCCGCCATCTGGATTATCTCTAAGTCTCTATTGACTTTGTTTTCTTTTTACTCTTGCTTTGTAATTTTTTATTATATACCAGACATTTTGTTAAAAAAAAAAACACCTCAGGGGTTGAAGTAAGTAATATTTTTCTACTAGAAAGATTATGACCCTTCTGTCAGGCCACTAGAATAAAATCTAAACTGATTTCATCTGCAATTGAGCGGGGCCTAGACTTTGATACAGCTATAATTTGCTTCAGTTCATCATAGGCTTCAAATATTTAGAGGATGGAATCATGATTTTCACTTCAGCACTTTGAGCCCAAGTAGGATTCCAGAGATCTGTCTATCACAACTAAACCACCAGCTTTCAAATCTGTAGGAGTACTTCACATATATAGAGGAACTGATCAATCAAGTAAACAGGTGGCAGATGGTGTGAGCCAGTTTTTTCATTATTGGAGTAAGAGTATATAATAAACAAGGGGAAGAAGAAGGTTAGGATGATCTATGTGATAATGGATTCAAGTTGGATACATCACTATGAATTAAAGGTTAGGTGAATACACATACAGAAGGGTATATATAGAAATATTGACAGATATGTATATACACAGACTAGCATATGTCCATATATTTTCTGGCTCTCTCAACTGAGAGAGGCTATAGCAGTAACACCCCAGTAGCAACAAGCACATCAAGTACCTATATCTTGATTTCTCTGTTATCCAACAAAAGGAAAGAACACTCCTTAGAAAATGATTCTAGATTTGAGCCGAAAATATACAAGATGAATCTGGAGCATCAAGTTGTGCCAATAAGTAAGGAAGTGCACCAGCACACCCATATCGATAGGAATATGTCAAAGAGACATAGGAGTCAACTGAAAGAGCTCCCAATGGCCAAGATTGGAACAAGTTCACACACACACACACACACAGCAACTGGATTATTACCTAAAGTATAAAGCAATTATCCATGAGTCCAGACTGACATAAAAAAAATGAATAAATGCATAAATGATGGAGAGGGACAGGTCTCCTGCATAAGACAGTGTCAAACTCTACCCTTGAGGAGGGGAAGCATAACTATCGACTCCTTAAGTGTGGCAACAAATAAGTGACTTCCTTGCAAAGAGTATTGTCTGGAGAGGAGAAAAGATTACCAGTGAAGAAATTTGACAAACAGCTCAACCAAGTGATCAAGGTCAACATCAACATTAATAAGTCATGGTGACACCATGTTGCCTTGGTAAGATGTGATGAAAAGGGCATTTAACCTCTCTGGTCTTCCTTCTATAACCTAAAACATCAGTCTAATCATAAGAGAAATATGAGACAAATACCAACAGAAGGACATTCTATAAAATACCTGAATATTACTTCTCAAGACTTTCAATGTCATCAAAACCAAGTTTATTTAAAAATATAATTCTGGGTGCACTCTCCCTGCTTTAAACATGATTAGAGAATTCTCTTTGCTTCCCAGTTCCACACTTTGCTTTCTATAGGCCAGGTGATCTCTTTCAGCCCTATTTCCCCTCCGAAGCCTAACTTTTGGGGGGCAGTTTCCTTACACTATGTGAAGGCCAAACATACAATCTTTCCAAATAACAGGAGAAATAAAGATAAATGACACTTTTTCTGTTAATTACACCATAGTCATAAGTCACATAAGCATTCAAGGAAAAGAAACCAAGTAACAGAGGGAAAAATATTTTTAAATCATATATCTGAATAGAGTCTAGTATCCAGAATAAAGAACTCTTGCAACTCAATAACAAAAGATAAACAATCCAATTTAATAATGGGTAAAGGAATTGAATAGACATTTCTCTGAAGAAGCTATTCAAAAGGCAACAAGAATATGAAAAAAATATCAATGCCATTAGTCACCAGGAAACACAAATTGAAAGCACAATGAGATACAAATTTTAACCCACTAGAATGGCTATATTAATTTTTTTTAAGGAAAATAACAAGTAGGAGCAAGGATGTGAAGAATTTGAAACTCTTGTGCATTACTGCTAGGAATGTAAAACGGTGCAGCTGTTGTGGGAAACAGCTTGTTTCTCAGTAACTGAAACACTGAATGACCCAGCAATTCCACTCCCATGTACCAAAAGAATTGAAAAAATTATTTAAAGAAAAATTTGTACACAATTGTCCACAGCAGCACTACTCACAATAGCCAAAAAGTAGAAATAACCCCAAAATCTATCAACTGGTGAATGGATAAAGAAAAGGTAGTATATTCATACAATAGAATTTATTCAACCATAAAAAAAAATGAATTACTGATACATGCTACTCTATAGATGAATCTCAAAAACATGCTACATGAAAACAGTGATTCTATTTATATGAAATGTCTACTACAGGCAAATCCACAGAGAATAAAGCAGATCAGGGGATGCCAGGGGCTGGAGAAAAGGAAAAATAGAGAATGACTGCTTATTGTGCATGTAGCTTCTGTTTGATGTGATAGAAAAGTTCTGGAACTAAATAGTGGTGATGGTTATATAATACAATGAATGCAGTTAGTGCTACTGAACTGTACACCTTTAAATGATTAATGATTGTATGTGCATCTCCCCATGATAAAAAAAAATGAATAGATAAATCCTCTCTTTAAAATCTAGAAATCAGCTGTGGAGAAAGGTGGAAGATTGAACAAACATTCATTTCATTACTTCCCAAAATTGTGTAAAATATTAATAAGGTATTTTTAAGGTATAAACAAAAGTCTTAAGACTAGAAAATAGAAGGACCAAAGGCAACTAACAGGAAATCCTAGAAAGCTGAATCCTAAACCAAGAATGTAAAAAACCAAAACCAACATGATTTAGCTCACAGAACCCTTAAGGGTTCAGGAATTGGTAACATATGGTACTTCTATAAAAAGGAGCAAAGGGGGACCTAAATAAGGAAGGTAGATTAAAAGTTTTTTAAGAAATGGTTTAACCTCTCAATGTCTTCCTAAATTTCATGTGGTGGGTTGCTGTACACCCTTCACCAAAGCAAAATTCTAGAGGATTATTCTATGAAGAGGGTTTATGAATAGAGGGACACAAAGTATAGAGCAGAAGAAGCACTTAGGGAAGCCAGGGGATTAAGTGAACACACACACACAATGTTGAAATCCTCATCCTACATCTCTCCCTCTGCTCCCAGAGAACCAGCTTGTATAGGCTTTTCATCTACCAAGCAGGGGAAAAGAAACCTTAAGTATCAAGGGCTCCCTAAGAAGTGGCAAAGACAGGTCACCCTACACTAAACTCAGATTCAGCAAGTACACAAGTACTTGCACACTTTCCCAACTTTCAGAGACATACCTGCAGACAGTTCAGGATCACTACTCATGTGAGGAAAGCCTCGATCACCAAAGGAAAAACAAAACAAATGAAACACACACACAAAGAACTTGGAGGAAAAATAGACCATGTAGGAAGGGTAAAATTTTTTTTGAGATTTTTTTATTTGTCTTTTTTAAATTTAATTTAATTTATACCCTTTACATTATTATGTATCCCCCATAAGTTTCCCACCACCAATTCACCCGTGAACCACCAGGAAGGGCAAAATTTTAAATTGAAAAAATATTAGCCCTATCATTAACATACTTGGAGAGGTGAAAGTAGATACTACACCCACTAAAAAGAAAAAAAGAAAGATACTTTTAAAAAGAATTCTTAGAAATTAAACTTCAAGAAATTTATCAGAAAAAATAATAAGAAAATAAGAGGCCTAGTCAAGGTAATTCAACATATGTACAATAAAGAAGAAAACAAAGACAAAAATCAAAGGAATAATTCAAGATGTTCCAGAATTAACCACAGTAAATTTCCTAATTGAAAATAGAGAATGGGGCCTCCCTGGTGGCGCAGCGGTTAAGCACTGCGCTGTGGAGCTGTCGGCAGCGACAATTTGTTTTGACACCCGGCCGGGTGGAGATTCCCACATGGCGCAGCAGAACTCTCCTGTCTCGCCCGCTGCTCCCCTCAGCAGTGTGTTTCCATCGATCTGCCTGTGCTGCTCCCCACTCTGTCTCTGGTGAACCCTCTCACCGCCCCACACCTCTGGCCTGTACCCCAGCTTGTATGCATAAATACATAAATCTTTAAAAAAGAAAAAAAAGAAAAAGAAAACAGAGAATGTACAGCATGAAAGATTAAAAATATAAAAATACCCCCATACCAAAGCATATCTCTTTGAAATTTTAAAGCAGTGGAAACAAAGAGAAGATCCTGCAAGCCTTCAGAGATGGAGCAACAGGTTGCAAAGGATGAAGAATCAGAACAGCAGCCACAATGTAAGCTAGAAGACAATGGAACAAAGTCATCAAAATTCAGAAGGAAAGATGATTTCTAAACTGAATGTTATACACAACCAAACTATTAATCAAGCTTGAGAAGAAAATAAAGGAATTTCAGAAATACAAAATGCCAAATAATTTGCCCCCCCTTCCTTCAGCAGAATGTGTAGGTGTAAATCAAGAAAGAGGAAGACAGAGGAGAGAAGAAAAACAAGAGCCAACACAGAAGGAAAGAGAATTCCTAGGAAAGTAGTTGGGCACAAGGAACAAAGAGAAACTACTCCAAATTGTAGCATTCTGCTCTGAGAGGGATGTCTCAGAGATGATGACATTGACAGAATAAATGATATGAAAGAAAACAGGAAATCTAAGTGATTAGTAGAAAAAAATTGAGGTGAGTTGGTGTTAAGGGCACAGAAAACCAAATAAAAAGTTAGGTTCTAAGTTGAAAATTCAGGTAATGTAATTCAAATATGTCAATACCAACAGCTACGAGTTGAGAGTGATCACCTCTGGGGAAAGGAAGGGACTGAGAACTACTGTGTCTCAACAATCTGACAAACTATTTAACTCATTAAACTACATAACTTTGAAAAAACTGAATATTAAAAAATGTGGAAGATGTGGAAATAAAGTATCTAAGGATTATCTCCAAAGGACATAAAACACACCCTGGCAACTAAATACGACCACTGGGAATTAAGAAGTCTAACAAAATTATCCTACAAAGTAAAAAATATTAAATTTTGAGGGGGAAAAAGGGCAAGAAATAAGTAGCATTGCTTTTATGCTATAACTCTGGCCAAAAACATGACATCAATAGCAGAAATCCTTAGGATTTTGTGCTTCCTTTCCCTGATCTATACAGAGGGTACAACAGTATCTCCTAGGAGGACTACTATGAGGCTTAAATCAGATAATAAATATAAAGTGCTTTTAGTAATGTTAGATATAAATATTATTAACACAGGTAATAATCTACTCTTTCCTAAGTAATTGAAATTCTTTTTGATTATCAAATCATCAATTCAATAGTCCCAATGATATTAAAAGGTTTACTGGAATGCTTAACTTACCTTATCCACTCAGATTTCGGCCTTTTTCACATGTCTCCTAAAAATGAGATGAGAAGAAAAATCGTCTGATTATCCAAAAGAAATAAAAATAACAGTAATGAAAGTCATTTATAAAGAAGCTTATCATGTTAAATTATTTATTATACCTGAAAAACTACTCAGGTCACCATACTTGATCTTATACTTTTTAGTTTGATTATGACCATTCACTCTCACTAAGCAAGTCAACAATTAAAATTGAAAATTTGGGGGCCTCCCTGGTGGTGCAACGGGTTAAGTCTCAGCCTAGGAAGCTGTCCGCAGCCACTGCAGCATGAGTACGATCCCCGGCCAGGGAGATTCACACATGGTGCAGCAGACCTCACCTGCCTCGCCAGCTGCTCCCCTCAGCAGTATACTTTAGTCGATCCACCTGTTCTGCTCCCCACTCTGTCTCTGGTGAATTTTCTCAACACTCGCCCCTCCATACACAGACACACATATACACCTCTGGCCTGGACCCCAGCTCTTGTATGCATAAATAAATAAATCTTTTTTAAAAAAGAAATTTTAAATATTTATCTAATTAATGAATAACTGGACTACTCCAACCATACTCTTTCTATAGAATAGTACAGTTTCTAATTGAAGGAATACCATCTTTCAGCTTGACAAAAAGACCAGAGTTTGAACACCAAGTTCAAAACAAAAAATGTGTGAGTATATATACTCCATTTATACAACTATTCCTCCTAGAAATAAACCTTTCAGTCACAAAGCTCTCTTACTGTTTCTAAGTACATATAAGTCACCAAGTAGGATTTTAATAATATAAAATTTGACCTCCAAGACCTACTCAATTTCTCACCTTTTACCAGTATATTAAATAAAAAGAGCAGTTATCAACATTTTTTTTCACTTCTCTCATAGTAATTTATTTTATTTTTTTAAATATATATTTTTATTGTTATTTATGTCTTTTACATTATGTATTCCCCTTGGGTAGCCCACCACCAATTCACCCGTGATCCATCTATCAACATTTTACCTGGGGTTTTCTTTTTGCCAGTTTTACTGATAGAATTAACATATAACATTGTATGAACTTAAGGTATACAATACAATGATTTGCTATACATATCAAAATGATTACCACAGTAAGTTTAGTTAACACTTTGTGTGCTGGTGCCCTTTAAATTTACCAGCCCTTGGGGCCAGCCATTTTCTGTGCCACCGCATGAATGGTATAAGCATTCAATAAAACACACACAACTCCTGAACTACTGGATATTAAAAAAACTGTAATATCTCTCACAAAACACCTTACACTTTCACCAAAACAATGTGTAAAGCTTCTAGATTGAGTATGATCAAAGAAATAGCTCCTAATAGTTCCAAATCCACCGTGGCGTGAAAAACCGGAGACTAGATGAACACGTATTAATATGTGAGTGGACCACAAAGTGTTAATATCCATCACCTCACAATTACAATTTTTTTCCTCAAGATTTCTCTTGAGATTAATCTCAAAATTCAGCCACATAACACAATATTTTTCACTAGAGTCACCACACTATACATTACATCCCCATAATTTATTTCTCTTATAAATAGAAGATTGAGCACTTTCATCCATTATTCCCATCTCCCACCATCTGCCTCTTATTACCACCATTCTGTTCTACTTCCATGCCTTTGATATTTTTAGATTTCATGTGAGTTCTTATAGTGTTTGTCGTATTTCACATAATATAATTCCTTCAAGCTTTTTCTGTGTTGTCACAAATGACAGGATTTCCTTTTTATGGTTGAATAATATTCCACTGTGTATATGGACCCCAATTTCTTTACTCATTCATCCATTAATGAATATGTAGGTTGTTTGTATGTCTCAGTTATTGTAAATAATGTTGCTTTGAACATAAGGATGCAAATATCTTGAGTAATTTTATTTCCTTTGGACACAGAGCCAAAGTAGAATTTTTGGATTATATGTCAGTTCTAATTTTTCAGGTAGACTTTTATTTACATTTTCTGTACTACTTGTAATTAGTACTGAAAGTTATCTGCAAACTTAATACTAATACTGCAAACTTAATACAACCCCCAGAAAGAATTGTGTCAATATCAGGCCAAGATCCTGGAAAATACAATTACTTCTCTAGCTCAAATGCAGCTACCTATAGTCACCAGAAATGAAATAGATAAAAAGTAGTCAACTTAAGTACAGTAACAAATAATTTTTAGGCACCAAAATAATTGCAAAAATAACTAAAATCATAGGTTAAAATTTAGTAAACAATATGTTCAATGTCCTCAATGATACTGGTTTCCATGGTTTCAGTTTAAAATCTGAGAGAAATTCACCTAAAAAAGAACTTGTTTAATTTTCATTACTCTAAGAAAACAATTCAATCTCTATAAAACATCCTTCAAGGGTTTATAAAGATTAATTTTCCTAGAGAATCAGAGCTTATGTCAAGCTTTACAGAATGGTTGACAATCACATTTCTTCTTACAAACATAAAATTCATATGAATTGTCACCTTAAAAGAGAAAAGGCATGAAAAGCACTTACGCTCCAATCTAGCATTAAGAATTACTCCATAGATATTTCTCTTCAGTACTCTTTCTGCTTTGGTTCTATACTCCAATGAAACCACTTAACTTTATTTCTTAATTATGATTTCATGTTGGGCCTCCCTGGTGGCGTAGCAGTTAAGCACTGCGCTGTGGAGCTGTCAGCAGCGGCGAAGTGAATTGGGTGCCTGGCCGGGGAGATTCCCACATGGAGGGGCAGACCTCTCCTGCCTCGCCCACTGCTTCCCTCAGCAGTGTATTTCAGTCAATCTGCCTGTTCTGCTCCCCATTCTGTCTCTGGTGAACCCTCTTGCTGCCCCATGCCTCTGGCCTGTACGCGAGTCTGTATGCATAAATAAATAAATCTTCTTTTTAAAAAAATGATTTTATGTAAATTTATAAAGTCAGTACAAATGTAGGCTGAATATTTAAAATGACTAATGAGCAACAAAAGCAGAGAGGCAGTGTCATCAATGGAGGAGACAAAACCATCCCTAAACCACCTACTATATTAACACAGTATCTTTTACACAAAGATTTTTAAGGGAGGTCTTTATGTAATATTTGTGAAGAATATTTTATATTCAAGAAAATTTAATCACAATTAAATCTGTTTTGAATTTTGATTCAAGAATATTTTCTGTAAAAAGCAATGTTCAATTTCTCTGCATTAGTAAATTGTGTATAAAATATGAAATTCACAAAGGAAAAGCAAAGCAGGCACCTTACTATGTCACTTTAGAAATCTATCCTTATGCAAAAGTAAATATCACCAATTCCAAGCATATTGAAAACTTTTAGGAGATGTGGGTGAGTAGAAGAATAAGAGGGAATAAAAAATTTGACTCTATCTCTTTTGTAAGAATATGTTCACATAAAAGCATTCACAAATGTTCATAGTATCCACACAACAGCCAAAACGGGGAAACAACCCAAACATCCATCAACTGATGAATGGAAAAATAAAATGTAGAATGGAATATTATTCAGCCATAAAAAGGGTGAAGTACTGATACATACCACAACCTAGATAAAAGTTGAAGACATGCCAAGTGAAAGAATCCAAAACGTAAGGATTTCATTTATATGAAATACTCAGAGCTGGTTAGTGCATATATAGAGACAAGCAAATTATTATCTGCCAGAACTGGGAGAAGGACAAAAAGTGGAGTACCTGCTTGATGGGCATGGGGTTTCCTTTGGGCATGAACAAAGTACTGGAACTAGATAATAGTGATGTTGTACAACACTCTGAATAAATCCATAATCTTTAACACCTTTATAGAAATTATATCTCAATTAATAAAAGAAACCCTACATGGGCCTCCCTGGTGGGACAGCTGTGGAGCTGTCAGCAGCGGCGACGTGAGTTCAATGCCCAGCTGGGGAGATTCCCACATGGTGCGGCAGACCTCTCCTGCCTCGCCCGCTGCTCCCCTCAGCAGTGTATTTCCATCGATCTGCCTGTTCTGCTCCCCACTCTGTCCCTTGAACCCTCTCGCCGCCCCACACCTCTGGCCTGTACCTCAGCTTATATGCATAAATAAATAAATCTTAAAAAAAAAGAAACCCTATATAACAAAAAAAAAAATTTTTAGCATCTTATCAGAAAAAATTAACTCCCAAAATAAATGTTGTTTATATTAGTACCTCTATTTTTCTTTAATTGAGGTGATATTGGTTTATAGCACTGTACATGTTTTAGGGTTATAGGTTTACGTCTTTGAATATGTTACCACAACATGCCCACCACCAAAGTAGCAATTATCCTCCACCACAGTTCACTGGATCCCCTTCACCCTTTGTTCCCAAACACTGGTAGCCTCAGTTCTCCAGTCAGATTGCAAGGGTTGTTCTGTTTGTTTGTTTATTTTTAAGGTTAGTTTTGTCTGTTCCTTTGCTTGCTTTATATTTTGCATATAAGTGAAATCATCCATTATGTCTTTTTCCTTCTGACTTATTTGCTTAGTATAATCTCCTCCCCAGTTCCATCCATGTCATCCCAAATAACAAGAGTTCATCTTTTTTTTATAGTATAGCTAATTAGTATTCTACTGTGTATCTATACCACATGTTTATCTACCAATCTATCACTGGGCACTTCAGCTGTTTCCATAACTTGGTTTTTGTAAACAGTGCTGCAGTGAACATAGGCATGCATATATCCCTTCAAATTAGTGTTTCTTATTTTTTGGATAGATGCACAGGGCTGAAGTTGCTGGATTATATGGGAGTTCTATTTTAATATTTTGAGAAACCTCTGTACTGTTTTCCATAGGCACTAAACTAGCCTACATTCCCACCAAAGTGTATGAAGCTTCTTTTCTCTCCACACCCTTGCCAAAACATATTGTTTTAGGTCTTTTTTGATAAAGTCCATTCTCATGAGTGTAAGGAGATATCTCATTGTGATTTTGATTTGCATTTTCCTAATAAGTGATGATGAGCATTTTTTTTTTTTTTTTGTGCTACTGGCCACTTGCATGTCCTATTTAGAGAAATGGCCATTCAGATCTTCAGTCTATTTTTTTTAAAGATTTATTTATTTATGCATACAAGAACTGGGGTGCAGGCCAGAGGTGTGGGGTGGTAAGAGGATTCACCAGAGACAGAGCAGGGAGCAGAACAGGCAGATCCGGGTGCAGAACAGGCAGATCTACTAAAGTACACTGCTGAGGAGAGCAGCGGGAGAGGCAGGAGAGGTCTGCTGCGCCATGTGGGAAACTCCTCAGCCGGGCATCGAACTCATGCCGCAGCCGCCAACAGCTCCACAGCGCTGCACTTAACCCGCTGCACCACCAGGGAGGCCCTCAGGAGGATATCTTTTTATAAAAACCTCATTGTTATTTGATAAGAACATTATAATAAACTTTTTTTTTTCCAAAATTAAACCTTTCTCTATAATTCCCAATGCAATACTTAAGCTTTTCTATTTGTTAGGAATTCCCATAAAACTCTTAGCAAGAGCTTTGCAATGTTTGGTCTGCCAAGTTGGAATCTAAACAATTCAAATGAATTTTAAAGTGGGCAGAATATTTTATTGCCAGTATCATCATATATTGAATTTTAGCACAGGAGAAAAATACGTTCATTTCCAACAAAAAAGAGGAAAAGATGAAAAATGTTTAAAACAGCAGAATTTACTTGGTCTACTTTAGCACTCACAAACTTATCTGGCATTCTTATAATTTTGATGTTCAATAGAGAAAGACAACATCAAAAAATCTCCAGACTAAATGCAGAAAAGTCAATTAACTTACTTCGCTTCAAATACAACAGAAAGTAACCACTTCTACTGACCCTGATTCAAAGGCAGGGCCACATGCTATCATCCATAATAATAGGCCCAATGTTTGTTAACAGTCTTCCTGCCTATTCTCAGGAGGGTTGGAGCAGAGTAGGTTCTCGCTAAACAATAGTTACTCATGTAAATTATCAAATTATATAAAAGTTTCAACCTAAAATATATAACTTCTACTTTGGGCCCACACAAACCAGGCAATGGAACTCAATGCTTGATACATATTACTAACTCATTTCAGCTTCATGACACCTTACAGTTAAGTAACTTGCCTAAGGTCACAACTCCAGTACACAGCAAAGTCAAGATTCAAGCCAAGATCTGTCAGACATAAAATAATTTTTGCTAAAGTAATCCAAAAAAAGGACTACGAAGGAACATATTTTCAGTATAATTGGCAAACATTCATATTCTCTCTTGACTACAGCTTCTAAATATTTCGGGAATGATAAAGAACAAAAGCAATTGAAAAGGACATAACTGAAGATGAAGACAGGTGTCTGGGGAATCATGTGTGCCTACTATGTGCCATGTGCTGTACTGGCTAGTTTAAATGCATGAACATGAAACTGGTGCCACAATTCTGGGAGATACAATCAATACCTTCTCTTCTACAGAAGAGGAAACTGAAATGTAGAAAGTTCAGGAAGGTCCAAGGTTATAGAAATTACAAGGAACAAAAGTGAAATTAGACAGCAAATTTGGTCCATCAATAAATATTTACTCTGTATCAAGGCTAGAAGAAGCACTTAGAATATTAAAAATTCCATATATACAGCTCAAACTAAACCAATTTTCCTTTTACTTAGGGGTAAATCATTGAAAAATCCCCAATTAATAGCTTTGTTTAAAATGGTTTTCATGCTTTGGTTTAAAATATGTGTGTGTGTGTGTGTGTGTGTGTATATACATATATACATATATATAAACATATATATATAAAATATTTTGTCCATAAACCCCAAAAAGTGATTGCTAGGAAAACTGAACAGACCTCCAGGACAAACTGTGAAAATATAAGCAAATCTGTCCTGTGTACATGATTTCAAACATATTAGTAGATGCAGAAGGCCACTTTGGAAAATATACTTCACATATTCTGGAGAATGATTTAAACCATTAAGTATTCTAGGACGCTTTTGAAGGGCTGTCAGATTTTAAACTCCAACAGTGAAATTTCGAAAAGAACAGGAGAAGTCAGCACCAAAGCTAGTTTAACATTAATAATAAGTGATCTAACAAATAGGTCTATGTTTGCCCAGTCAGGTTTTGCTTATTATGTCAGTTGGAAAGCAGGAAGGAAACTGGTTTTAACTCCCATACAACCTGGATCATGACAACATCTCTTTATCAGCAATGTAGCTAATGTCAGCACAACACTGAGAAAGTTCAAATTTAAAGGATCTTTCTTTTCCCAATATTTTTATGATTCATTCATGATATAGAATTGAGATGATTTCCCCATGGGGGAAAAAAAGGATGATTTACATTTATTGAGATTCTTCCATGTTCCAGATACTACATGAATTTTCTCATTTAATTCACACAGCCACCTGACAAGATATTAATCTTGCCTTTTAGAGGAAGAAACAAATTTTGAGCAATGAAGTAACTTCTCTAAGGTCACACAGCTAGCAAAAAGGCAGAGCCAAGGTTCAAACTCAGATGTCAATTATTATAATGTTCCACAACACTAAATAGCTATCAGGTTCTTCATTTTTAAAGAAACTTTCATTTAAAAAAAAAATGTGATAATATAATCAGAGCAGAGAAAGCAGAGTAAGTAGTGATATGGATTATAAATTGGTTTGTATTTCAAAAGTGCTGCAGAATAATTTTGCCCTTTTTAAAATTCTGGAAAGGTCACTGTGAAGGACAACATAAAATGCCTTGAAGTCAAAATTCTAGGTTTACAAATAGATAAAATTACCAAATAAATATAACATTTAATATTATCAATGGAGAACCATCTTTTAAAAAAAAAAAAACTACTCTAAAACAATGGTGTTTAAAAGATAGTGTAAGCTAGCTGAGAGCAGCATTTACAGAGAGTTAACGCCATGGAAGACAAATCCCTATAAAAATGTTGAAAGATAATGAGCTCTGTAGTCAGACAAGTTTGAGAAATGCCAGGCTTAATGCTGAACCTGTGTCTTTAATCACTGCAAAGGGAATAATGTTGTGCCTGAGAGTCCTCTGGAGTTATTCTATCTGGGTTTAATCCCTGCCTCTTTCACCTATTCACCTAGATATGTGATGTTGGGCATATTATTTACCACTCTGGACCTCAGTTTTGTCATCGGTCAAAAAAGAGAGAGAGAACTGGAGAAGATCCAGTTATTGTAAAGATTAGAAAGATTAATAACATGTGGGACTGTTAAAATAGAGCCTCAAAATAATTAGGGCTCAACAAATGTTAAATTATTAGTAGTAACATCATTTCCTTGAGCCTTTGTTAAACTAAGCAAAGTCAGCATTCATTGTGAATTGTCAAAGGGAAGAGAAAGGAATATAAGCATGCTGTTTCCCAGACTTAGATTAAACCCTCTTTTTTACAGGCCATCCCTCAAAAAGACTAAAGTTTGTTGTTGTTTTTTAAAATATTCTCAGAAATAATAGAGAATCCCATCACTAAAATCTGTTTTTTTGAAAAAAGATAAGCAGGGTCTAGGGGTAAGTCTCAGAGTTATCATCACCACCGCCTGCGACTGATCCCCGGCCAGGGAGCTGACCCACATGGCACAGCAGACCTCTCCTTCCTCGCCCACTGCTCCCCTCAGCAGTGTATTTCAGTCAATCCGCCTGTTCTGCTCCCCACTTTGTCTCCGGTGAATCCTCTTACCCCTTGTACCTCTGGCCTGCACCTCAGTTCTTCTATCCATAAATAAATAAATCTTTAAAAAATAAAACAACAAAAAAGAGAAGTACATGAGGGTGCTAGAAGATTGACACAGCAGAGGAAGCATAGAGCTCTGTGCTCCTTTTCCCCATACCTTACCCTACACAGCTGGCCGGTTTTGAGTTGCATCCTTAATAAAACTAGTAATTCTCCTTACAGATTCCAGCACATGGAGTCTGTGTCTAGACCCTGTTCATGGGACTGAATGGAACATTATTTTATTTTCCATTTGCATAGCCTTCAATGGCTTTAAGAGGTAGAGCAGTTATTCAGTTATCCAAGATACTGTGAGGAACCTATTCAGTCATCAACCAGCACAAAATTATTTAAATAAGGACAAGAATGCTTTCCATTATCAATATATGGCCATCTAAGTCTTGTCTTTCACTTGAAGTCAATATTCAAGTGATGGTGTTTGTTCTATTGATTTGTATTTATTTGTGAAATTTATAGGAAGTGCTGGAATTACCAATTCTGCTACCTCCCATTTAGAATTTTTTCTAAGCAATATGTGTAAAGATCTTAAGAAATGCTTATACCATTTGATCAAGCAAATTCATTTCCAAGAATCTATACTATGGAAATAAGTAAGATAAAACCTATGTAAATAAACATTGTTGTGTATTTATTACACAATTATTTAATAGTCTGGAAAATTAGAAATAATCAAAAAAGTCTAGGGGAAGGAGTAAATATAATTTTATTTAAGAATGATTAAACAAAAAGTTTAGTTGGTTATATTACACAGTTACTACAAATGATGTTTTAAAGGTTATAAATAATGCTGTGGAAAAGTATATACAACTTTGTGATTACAATATAAGCATAATGTTCAAAAACCAACAAAATGCCAAATAATCGAAATTTAAGGGAAAAATGGAATCTATAAAGAAATACATTAAATTGTCAGTTGTAATTGCATTGAGCCATCAGTGACCCTTCTTCCTACTTTATATTTTCCAAGTTTTCTTTATTGACTATATCTACTATTAAAATATTTTTTAAAAAACTCAAAAGGCTGAATTTCTCTCCCCAAAACCCTTAACTCTTACTTCCTATCACCTACCTTTGAGCTAAAGTTCTAAAAGATGACAAAAGAAACAATATGATACAAGTAGCCCTAGTGGTTAAAAAGAGGGTAAAATTGTGGAATGTGCTCTCTCTTATTTTGTGAGAGGGAGAAACAATTAAACATCTAATAAAGTCATATTTTCTGCTTACAAAATTGTTCTGTTTATATCATGAAATCACCCAAATCAATGTATCTCAGTGTTCTGCAAAAACACCATGCATCACGATTCTAAGTAGTCTGAGGTAGTCTGAAAGCATTTTTTAAATATGCCAAAGATTAATGTAATATAATCTGTGGTTTTAAGAAAGGCATTTTGGGAAAGGTAAAAGCTTTAAGGTATTATTCTTGGGTATTATTCTTAACTGATACATGCTCTAATTCCAAAGACAAACATTTAATATATAGCATTTCACATCATACTTTATAAATCAAATATGATTTAAATACTGTTGCAATGTTATTGGACATGTCTTCATATTGCTATCCCCTCCTTTAGAGACTCAGAACTTTCTACACTCCCCATCAACCTGGCATCAAGCTTTGCAAGGGCCTGACAACCTAATGATTTCTCACCCCCAATTTGGTTTCACGGTTATCTCTACCCACTTATCCACTACTTAGAGACAAGCTTATCAAGGTTAAAAGATCAAGTAAGCATCGATTTTTTTTCCCTCTCTTCCTTCCTCTGCACCCAAGGCTAATAAGCCTTGCCAAAGAAAAAAACAGCTCCATGCTAGGGTGCTGAGCAAAGGCCACAGAAAGCTAAACATTGATTAGCGGACATGAACAATGAAAGTCATCTAGCTTTGTGCATGACCAGTTATCTCAGGATGTCATCATTAACATATTTTATACAAAAAAAAAAAAGCTTTGAGATCAGCTAAGACCATGTTCTCTATCACCACAATCATGCAAAATGTGAGTCCCTTCAATAATTATAAGCCCATCCAATTGATTCCCCTTTCCTGCTGTACTCTGATCTCATTCTGCTCTGTCTCCTCCTTCCCTACTGTCACACTTTCTCCAGTAGTTATGCTTCCTGACAAACCTTTACACTGTTCCACTGTAAACAAATTCCCTAAACTCTAAACCCATTTAAATAACAATCCAGCTGTATTCTCATGTAAATGTAAACTATTCTTTCTCCCACTCTGCCCATGTGAAGCATAGAAGACATTTCCTGTTCTCTATCACAGTTCTCTCATTTTTAAAGTTTTAAAGTTTATGCCATCTGTTTCTACCTCTCTCATTGTTTTTCTCATCCACTAACCTTTTGGTCACTCTCCCACATTTACCAAAGACTTTGGAACCTGGTCCAGAATCTTTCTACACCTTGCTCTCTACCATTCTGAACAATTCAACTTCCTATGCTACAGATTCCTCTAAAATTCTAGCTTTATAGTTCCCTTATTTAGCCCAAATAACCTTCACTTTCTCCCCACCTCAGAAACCCCTCCTATAGCCGTATCTTTCATTCAGACATAACCAGCAATTGCTCCTATTTAATCTTTAATTTCAATAGTTAACCTTGACCACTTCATTTTCCATCAGCTACTACCCTATTCAGCCTAGATTCAATGGCCCATCACTTCAAACACTCACTACTGGAATGTTTTGAGTCCTTGCCCTTTCTGCCACACTGGCCTGTAAAACCCAAGTCAAGATCAATCCATTGAACCTACTAGATACTCAGTCATCAGAGGCCTAGAGAGTGAAGCGGTGTGGGGGGGTTGGGGGATGGTTATACAACACAGTCATGAGAAATGCATTATTACAATTTTTCTAAGAACTCCCATTCAGTTAGCCCTTTCATTTTCCTCAGTGCCCTTCTCAAAATTATCCTTTTCTCCATCTGCACTATCCCTTCTTCCATGAAAGCTATATCCCTATTCCTACTCAAACCCAGTATCTTCAGTTTACTCCCTCTAATCTTTTTTTTTAAAGATTTATTTTTTTTTTATTTATACATGCAAGCTGGGGTACAGGCCAGAGGTGTGGGGCGGCGAGAGGGTTCACCAGAGACAGAGGGGGTAGCAGAACAGGCAGATCAGAAATACACTGCTGAGGGGAGCAGCGGGCCAGGCAGGAGAGGTCTGCCGCACCATGTGGGATTCTCCCTGGCTGGGCGTCGAACTCGCATTGCAGCTGCCAACAGCTCCACAGCGCAGCGCTTAACCGCTGCGCCACCGGGGAGGCCCCACTCCCTCTAATCTTAAGGACAATGTCAATTAATCTCACAATCTTCTTTTTCCTATATATTCAACTTCTAACTTTCTACTGATCTTTTTTATTTGGCATATAAACATGCTAAAATCTTTCTCCCCATGATGATACAAGATGTCTTCTACCTACTATCCCAAATCTCCACTTTTTTTTTCCCAAAACCAAGCTTTTTGAAAAGAATGTCTGCACTTATTATTTACATTCCTTCACAACAAGTACTCTTCAATCTGGCATTTATCCCTACTACAAAGACTCCACTGAAACTGATCAATAGAAGATGATCAATGTTACTTACTGCTTTGCCCTTACATTAGTTCACTATTTGCCATATTTGCCACTACTACCACTCTTTCTAAAAGTTTCTCAATCTTGATTTAACATTTAATGAAAATCTACTAAATGACAAGAACTGGGGGTAAAATGATGAGCATGACATAGTCATAGCGCTCATGGACCTTAAGATCAAATGGGGGAAACTTCGATGATAATTCATATTCTTAACATCTCAGAGTATTTCTTCTTTTCTCCAGTCAATCCTCAGAAGCGAATATTACCCGAGGGCTCCTTTCTTTGCTCTTTTCACATCCAACCCAGAATTACATATTTATATTACCCATTCACTAATGATGACACAATTTATACCTCTAGCAAAAAACTCTGTCCTGATTCTGGACCCATTTACTCTCAATGAAAAGATATTGGTGCTTGGATACCTATCTTAATAGTATCCTTTGAAGCAAAAAGTTTAATTTTGATGAAATTCAATTTATCTATTTTTTCCTTTGCCTATTCATTTGTGCATTTCATTCCATATTTACTCTAAGATCATGAATACTTATACCTGTGTTATTTCTAAGAGTTGTATCATTTCATTTCTTATATTTAGATTTTTAATCCATTGAACCCAGATTTCTTGAAACGTAGGAATTCCAATAGCAGTAATAAAGGGCTTAAAAATATGAAGAGTTTTTAAATTCTAAAACTATGGTTTAAATATAACAAACCAAAGCAAGAAAACTTAGCTGGAAGAGTTTACACCATAAACTCTGGAAATGACAGGTGATGACGTAAGTGCAATTTTCCCACAACAGTTGAAAAAACATAAACCTGGAGGAGAATTTAGAAAGTGAAGTTATAGGACAGCTTCAGTATAAGTCCAGGATTCTACCTCCGGCCCCAACTGAGGCTAAATCCTAGGATAAAGAAGGATAAGAAAGATCTCCAGTATGTTTGAGGAGAAGGACTCTGAATAGAAGATAATTATGTTTCCTTTTCCCAAGTTATGGTCTAGGGAAATGCAAGTCTTTTAGCAAAACCTTACACCTAATACTCTATCAATGTATAGTACATACGCCTAGAACATATTCCTGAAAAGCTGCCTCAGACTCCAAGCATGCCAGCATCTTGTAGAAACCATTACGGAGTTTATTTTGGGTACAAAAGAGCCTGGAATTAAGAAAGATCCAGCAAGTACAAACCTGTTGACCAGATGCCATAGTAGTAGCAGGATCTCAGATGCAGCAAAGCAGTGAGTGCCATTCAAGACTAAGTGAGTCAAGGTACAATTCAGTAATGTCCAAGGACAAAGAATATCACAAAGATGAGATGTTCTATTTTCAGGACCAGGAAAATTATGAGGTTTCTCTACCAATATCCTCCACCCCAGAAAAAAATGAAAAAGAGGGGTGCTAAATGGAAAAATTGAACATTTATTCAAATGACTGATTATTTACCTATGGGTCTCAGTTAATCTAGAATTAACTATGTTAAACCAGAAACTACTACTAACTTTATCCTAAATTGGCAAGATTGTTTTCTACTTCCTAAGAGAAATAAGAAGATCCAGAGTTAAGGTAATTTTAGTTATAGAGAAATTAAGTTACATCTTTACACATTCAAATCTGTAGTTCACAAAATTTATTCCTGCTATGCTTTCAACAGGGTTTGCCACTGCATAAAAAGTAAAATGTAAAGCTTTACCTGTGTGAGCTACCTTTCCCAAAATACAACATGATGTTCTGCACCTAGACAACCATAATTACTCTGGTTTCTAACTACTTCTAAACCATGTCCATGTCCTTCCTATATCATGGCTTTTCTATATGCTATTTCCTTCATTTGCTCTTTATTTCATTTGCTCCAACTCAACCTTTAGTTTCTATTTAAATGTTCGTTCCTTGAAAATAATAAAAATTAAAGCTGAAATAAATGTAATAGAAGTAAATAAAACGGTCCAAAATATCAATGAGGCCAAAAGCTGGTTTTGAAAATATAAACAAAATAGACAAACCTCCAACTAGGCTTTCCTAACTAGGGAGAAAATTCAAATAAATAGAATCATAAATGAAAGAGGAGAAATTACAACATAGCAAAAATCCAGAGGATATTAAGAGATCACTGTGAACATTTAAATGCAAACAAATTCTGGATAAGAGGGACAAGTTCTTAGATTTATATAACTACCCAAGTTTGAGTAAGGAAGAAATATAAAACTTGAACAAACCCAATTACAAGCAAGGAAATTGAAACAGCAATCAAAGCCCAGGACCAAATGGTTTCATAAGCAATTTCCACCTACTTTTAAAGATGAACTAACACCTATACTGCTCTAACTCTTTCAAAACATTGAGAAAGAAGGGATATTTCCAAAGACATTTTATGAGGTCAACATCATACTAATACCAAAACCAAAAACAACACACAAAAGAAAACTACAGGCCAGTCTCCCTAATGAACCCAGATGTTAAAATCCCTAATAAATCTTAGCAAGCCAAATCCAACAATGCATTAAAAGTATTATACACCATGACCAAGTGGGATTTATTCCATCCAAAAGTCAATCAATGTAATTCACCACATCAACAAAAAGAGACAAAAAAAAACCATATGAACAGATGATATATGCAGAGAAAGCATTTCATAAAAGTTCAACATCCATTTATGATAAAAGCTCTTGAAAAACTTGGGAAAATATCTATATATAATAAAAGTCATACATGACAAACCCACAACTAGCACCATTCTCAATTGTGAAAAACAGAAAGCTTTTCCAATAAGATCCAGCACAAGACAAAGAGGTCCACTCTCACCTCACCTCTACTATTCAACATAGTACTAGAAGTCCTAGCTAGAGCTATTAGACAAGAGAAAGACATAAGAGAAATCCAAGTTGGGAAAGAAGTAAAACTATCATTATTTGCAGATGATATGATAATATATATAAAAAACCCTAAAAAAAATGGAAGAATTAGGGGTTTTTTATATCCAAAAGGCAAGTTTACTATAAAAAGGGAGAGAATAAAGGACACTTGCATAGACACAAGTGGGCAGAAAGAGGTGTCCCTGAAAGAGAGAGGTTAAGAGTGACTTGGATAGTCACAGGCAGACAGCCTTGGGAGGAGAGCTACCTTTGCGGCTTTGCAAAGTGAGAAAGTGGATGAAGTGAAACACAGGTGGGCAGGGGAACTGCTGCCCCATGGAAAAATTAACTGAAACAATAAACCAATTTAGTAAAGAGGCAGGTTACAAAATCAAATGACAAAAATCAGTTTCCTTCCTTTATGCAAGCAATCAGGCTTAGGAGTAAGAAATTAAGAAAACCATTCCATTTTACAGTCGTACCAAAAAAAAGTAAATACCTGTGAATAAACCATCTAAGGAGATGAAGGACCTACAAAAGGAACATTATAAAACACTGTTAAAAGAAATAAAGGAAAACACAGACAAATGGAATGATATTCCCTGCTCATGGATCAGAAGAATCAACATTATAAAAGTTGTCATCCTACTCAAAGCAATTTAGATTCAGTGCAATTCCAATAAAAATCTCAATGGCATTCTTCAAAGAAATGGAAGAAATATTGTATAGTTATGGATGGAAACTAGACTTTTAGTGTAGTATATGTAATGTACACAGATGTTGAATTATAATGCTGTACATCTGAAACTTAAATGATAAAAACCTATGTTATCTCAATAAATTTATTTTAAAAACAAAATAATTTCTAAAGATTACTTCAATACAAATTATTATTTCAAAAACAAATTTATAAAAGTGGAAATCTGAATATACCCAGTGATTACTTTTTCAATTATCAGTACCTTAATTACATCATGGAGTGCTTGTATGATCCTACACACATATTTTTATGTATTATTCTTTTGCTTTTCAGAATTTTCAAGTTTTATCCTATTTTTAAATTTTCTAATTCAGTTTTTACTGTTTTACCTGAGAGAGAGCACTTAGGAAATTTCAATGTTCCAAAATGAGAGCCAGTATGACAAAATAGTGATATAGATTAGAAATAATAATCTATAAAAATAAGTTAGGAATAAAATCTAAGTATACCTTGCTGTCTCATCTATTGTGTTTCCAAGGTCAAAAAGCGAGAGTTGGGTCAGAAAGGAGTACCTATAGTTGAAAATGTAGCTGTGGGGGAATGAAAGAGTCTTCTGTTATTCTCATTCGTACACTTTTCAATTTTTTGTTAAAGAAATGTTAAAATAAGTAAAAACCATAGGCAATAAGTAATTTCTCATGGCTTAAGCTTTTTAGCTTTTTCCACTTCAACTTTTTCTAATTAGCTTAGTTAATTGTGATTGCTTCTTTATCTGAGTTGTTTTTTTTTTGTTTGTTGTATCAAATGTAAAAAAGTGGCATAAAAACCATGAAATTTAAAAGATAATCTGAGCCTATAATTCATTAGAGAAGATATAAAGATAAATCATTAATATTCAAAAATAATTTCATTTTATACCCAACCTAGAAAAAACCATGTGAAGGTAGAGATACCTGCTTGCTTTGAACCTTCATTACAACTTTCCTAAGTCCTTAAACTTTTATCTCTGTATTAGCACTTTTCAATTGACACTTCACTTTTTTTAAGATTTATTTATGCACACAAGAGCTGGGGTTTAGGCCAGAGGTGTGGAGTAGTGAGATGATTCACCAGAGACAGAGTGGGGAACAGAACAGGCAGATCAATTGAAGTACATTGCTGAGGGGAACAGCCGGCGAGGCAGGAGAGGTCTGCTGCGCCATGTGGGAATCTCCCTGGCTGGGGATCGAACTTGTGCTGCAGTGGCTGCAGATAGCTTCATAGTGCTGAGACTTAACCAGTTCCGCCACCAGGGAGGCCCCTCTCCTCACTTTTTTTTTTTCAATAGCTGATTAGCACTTCCATTGTTCAGGTGACTAACAGATAATCAATTTCTGGAATCTCAGATGTACTTACTTTGTACTTCATTGATTTTAGATGACTGTCCAAGAATGCAATAATAAAAATTGCACATTTGATGAGAAAACTATGGAGGAAAATAACTATAAGGGTGGTTTGACTATCCATTCCATGTAGCTTCAAAAGGTCTTCTCTAAGCAGCTCTTCTGTTAGCACACTACTATAATAGAGACCTCAATGAGACTATCATTCTGCCTTTAGGACAAAGACAAGAACTTCTAAATTCAACATAAAGATGAGACTAGTCAGAGTTAATTTGTCACTCAGCCTATATGTTTTGACAATGATATTAAGTTTCTGATGGTAGCTTCATCTGAAAATCTATTGAAATCAACTGAGCTCTTGATATTTTATTATAACTCCCAGATTGAGGATGGGTCTCTGTTCTATCCTTTTATATGAAAACAGAATAAATGTCACAGCTGGAGTTATTACCTTATACGCTGCCAGTGGTTAAAAAAAAAAAAAAGCTATTCAAGAAAATAATCTTAAAACTATCATCACTATACAGTAGTCCCTCTTTATGTCTCCCCCCATGGATGCTAACCCCCCAATGGATGCTTAAAACAGTGGATAGTACCAAACCCTATACATACATTATTCCTGTACATATATACCTATGATAATGTATAAATTAGGCATAGTAAGAGATTAAAATAGTAATACAATTAATTAGAACAATTATAATAAGATAGTCTTTTTTTAAAAAAAGATTTGTTTATTTATGCATACAAGAACTGGGGTGTAGGCCAGAGGTGTGGGGTGGTGAGAGGCTTCACCAGAGACAGAGCAGGGAGCAGATCAGGCAGATTGACTGAAGTACACTGCTGAGGAGAGCAGCCGGCGAGGCAGGAAAGGTCTGCTGCGCCATATGAGAATCTCCCTGGCAGGGGATGGAACTCGTGCTGTAGTGGCTGCGGATAGCTTCATAGGCTAAGACTTAACCCGTTGCGCCACCAGGGAGGCCCAGAAAAATTATAACAAAATATTGTTATAAAAGATAAGTGAATGCCCTCTCAGACTCTCTCAAAATATCTTATTTTAGATAACATTTTTGGACCCTGGCTGGCCACAGGTTAACTGAAAAGGAAATAAGCAAAATCATGGATAAGACTATTGTCTAGGATCTCAAAAGGAAGGAAAACTGCAAATCTCTTCATGTAAATACTTGAAACATACTGACAGTTTTCAAAGTAAACTAAAATCTGCAGATTTCTCAATGCACATTAAACTGCAGGTATCAGACCTCCCTGGTGGCGCAACGGGTTAAGTCTCAGCCTCTGAAGCTATTCAGAGCCACTATCCCCAGATCCCAGACAGGAAACTTACCACATGGTGCAGCAGACCTCTCCTGCCTAGCCAGCTGCTCCTCTCAACAGTGTATTTCAGTATATCTCCCTGTTCTGCTCCCCACCCAGTCTCTGGTGAATCCTCTCACGCCCCCCCACCCACCCACCTCTGGCCTGCACCCCAGCTTGTATGCATAAAAACAATTTTTTTTTAAAAAATAATAAAAAAATGTTTTAAATGCAAGTATAATTCCCAGGGTTATAGTAAAGGATGTATTGTAAGAAAACACAGTATCTCAATAAGATAGCACACAGTTTGTCAGTTCTTTTCAGTGGCAAATGTGGCAAATACCATTGGTTGCCAACTTAGCAATTATTCCTTTCATCCTTTCTTTCTTGTTGGCAGAACCTGCCTATATTTCAAAAGTTAAAAGTTCCAGAAAGTCCTTACAGTTTCCCTTACGGCAAGGACAAGGGCAATAAATATAACCCAGTTCTAGATACTGGGGCCTAAGAGAGCTGAAATTGGTTGGCAGGTCTTTGGCAAAGGTTTTCTCCACGAACAAAGAGGTATGCTATTTTTCTGTTTGATTTTTTTTTACAACGTATTTATAAGTTAAAAAAATAAAGATTTTAAATATAAAATCATCTACTTTATCAGATTCTTGTGGCACCATTTTGTAAGAAATCTACACAGAGAACTCCCAAAAAGAACTGCCTCACTCCTTCCACAGCCTTTCCACCTTCTTGAATTCAGGTGAAAGAAACTTGGAAGAAGCAAAGTTAAACATTTATTTTTCTGAAGGTTATGGTTATCAAGAAAGAGATAAACAAGGGCAATAAATTAAGCTTTTAAACCACTTTCCTCAAAACATATCAAAGAATTTAATCTGGAGTGAAAAAATGTCCACATGTTTACTGATGATAATCACTTTATTCTGATATTTCAAGATGGAGGGGGGAGTGCGTTACAGTGTAAAATTAAAATACTATCAAATGAAAGGGAAATTTGGTATCTTAATCTTTTCACCAACAATACAAACTCAGGGTTCAGTTCAGAGAACATTTTTCACTGTAAAACACAATTCAGATATAAATAATAACTACCGTTTATCTGGCAAAGAAAGTAAAATGTACGTTCTATCTTTTTTGCTTTGAGTACACTTAGATGAATGTAATTTAATTGATCTAGATTGTCACCTTACACTAGACAGAATACTGTGAGAATTAACATATTCTCTTCCATATTCTAATAGATGAGTAAAGGAATTTAAGGAAGCAATTTAAAAAGCAAAGTAGAGGATCAAAACGTTGCCACTTTAAAACCACCAAAGTACACTGGGTTCATTTTAGTGAGTAAGGGACCTTTGGCAGATTTTCTTAAAAGTCTGAGTCCTAAGTCACCCACGGAGTATATAGCGTTAGCATTTCTCACTCAAGTGTTTTTTAAGTGAATAATTAAACTCTCAGGTAGCTTAAAGTTTACCAATCCTATCCTGAAGGATTTAGTACAAATATTACGGGGAAAGAATTTCCTGGGATTTTTTGCATTTCTACGGTAAATGACCTTGTTTTTAGACCATTTCAAGAACGTGTTTGTGAAAGGAGGAAGCATAATGGCTTACAGGAAGATAAAACAGTGATTTACCTAATTATTTTATCTCAACATCTTTGAGCAGTTGAAAGGGACAAAATCAAAACCTCAATTAAAGCAGTAAAGGTCAGACAGTAAGAGATTCCCCCAACTCCCAGACTTTCTTTACAGTTTCTGCAAGTCCCCTCAAAACTCCAATGCTAGAAGACATTAAATTCCCCGCAGTGCCGGGGGTTCAAGCCAAAGCTTTAGCTCGGCCGCCAACCGCCACATCTTGAACTCCTCCTTCCGCCCCGATTCAGCGCCCCGCACGAGGCCCCTTCGGGCCGCCCGAGGACAGGCCCAGGAGGGGCTGGGCAGCAGCCCCGCCCGAGGGCACGCAGGCGGAAAGGAGGGACACCCATGACTCACTTGCCCCGGGACCCCGGCCAAACCGCACCGTCCTCACCTCCGCACGTCCCCGGCCCGGCCTCCCAGCGCCCCCTAGAGGCAGTAGGGAGTGCTCTCGCCAGGGACACCCCCATCCTGAGACAGGGCCCTCCCGGGGCTGGGCCTCCCTGGGAGAACCCCCTTCGTGAAGAGAACCCCTGCCGGCCCTTACCCGCCCCCCTCCACCTTACCCCCACCCGGGGGAGACCCGGGCGGCGCACCGACCTGAAACGCCGCCTCCCTGCAGATCCCGGCAGTCCGCTGGGGCCCGCGCCCCTCCCACCCGAGCTGGTGCGAGCATGCGCGCCGGGCGCGCCCCGTCGGCACGCGCCGCCGCCAGGCAGGCCGGGGAGGCCGCGGCGTAGGCGGAGGCCGGGCTCCCTGGGCGGCGCGCGCCCCCTGCCCTGCCATTCACAGGCGACGTTGGCCCGCGGTCCTCAAAGTCCGTCCTCCCCGTTAGGCGGCGAGCGCCGGAGGGGAGGGGACAGTCAGAAAGGCAGGAAACTGCGGCTTAAAAAGGCAGCCCGCTTCGGGCCCTTCCTCCCTCTCTCTGTCCCCGGGCTTCCGAGAGCGCCTCTCCTCCGCGGCCTCCGCCCCGCCGCCATGTACCGCTGCTTGGGAGAAGCGCTGCTGCTGTCTCGCTCCGGGCCCGCCGTCTTCGGCTCGGCGGCTGCCGACTCGGCCGCACTGCTGGGCCGGGCCCGTGGGCAGCCCGCCACCGCCCCGCAGCCGGGGCTCGCGCTACCCGCCCGGCTACACTACAGCGAGGCGGTGGCAGACCGCGAGGACGACCCCAACTTCTTCAAGATGGTGGAGGGCTTCTTCGACCGCGGCGCCAGCATCGTAGAGGACAAGCTGGTGGAGGACCTCAAGACCCGGGAGAGCGAGGATCAGAAGCGCAACCGGGTGCGTGGCATCCTACGGATCATCAAGCCCTGCAACCATGTGCTGAGCCTGTCCTTCCCCATCCGGCGCGACGACGGCTCGTGGGAGGTCATCGAAGGCTATCGGGCCCAGCACAGCCAGCACCGCACGCCCTGCAAGGGAGGTGAGCGCCCGCCCGAACCAGTCCCTGCGCCCTTCCCCGCGACCCTGCTTCGCCCCGCCTCCTGTTAACCAGGGAGGGGTCCGCTGATCAGTAGGGCCTCGCGGGCGCTGTCCCCCCTTCGCAGATCCCCCACCTCGGGTGAATCAGGTTCGGGTGCCTAATTTTTCCTCCTTAAAAGTACCACTCTGTTGGTCCTGTCTCCTTGCCCGCTTGAGCCATCATCTCGGTGTTCTGCATATGTTGATGCTGTGTGCAGAGCAGACACTGAGCCGCTCTTCTTTTGATCTAGTATATGTGACTCACAGGGTGGGTCCTGACAATGCACTCTACAAGAGGGAGTGTCCGTCCCATCTGATTGTGCCTCTGCAAGTTTTTGTGGGCTTCTATGACTCACACGAATGCAAGCTATGAAATAATTGTTTTCGGGTTTTTTTCACTCTTTTATAAAAGTGGCAGGTCATACAGGAACATATAAAATGAATTGCCTCCTACGTTTGAAATCTAGACAGTTTTAGGCAGATATACTAATTTTACGTTGATCTTTTAACTTCGGTCATTTTCTACGCCTATAATTTCAATTTTGTACCAAAAAAAGGCAAGAAAATTAATAACAAGAGCAATGTAACATCTCTGACAAATAAACACCGGGCGACCTGACAGTAAATCTAAAGGGTGTAGACTGCTGGACAGCCTGCCAACCAATGGAATGAAATAGCCCTGGGGGTGTGTACTAGTCCTGGCTAGCACCAGGTTTGAGCTTGGGGAAAAGATAAAGTACAGGAAGAAAGACGTTGAGTCAGTTGAAATTTGGAAGTCACCAAGTTGTACTATAGTTGAAAATTGAATTTCTGTAGATTTGGCTTCTGTGGTCAGTTCGCTTTCTCTGAGCAAATAAAAGCTTTTTTCCCCGATAAGTCACACATTTTAAAGGTACATTAACCTAAAATAGAAAGGGCAAAGCCACCTTTTTTCTGTTTAGGAAAAAAATCCAGGTAGTGAAGAGTTTTGCTGGAGGTTGCTTGCTGGTGCTAGACCTTTTGTCTTCAGAAATCTGGCCCAAGGTTCTGTTAATACCAGCTTGACTTAAAAGGAGAATTTTTAGAAATACCTCTAATAGAGAACCCTTAGCACTGCTGGCATTCCCAGCCGGGGAACAAAGGTAGTTTTAAAACTGTTTAATGATTTACTTCTTACTAAATTTGCATTGACCCCACCCACTTCCTGGATTTGACTTTGGAGCTAATTTTCCTCTTGCTGTCTAGGTTCCTCTTTCTTTCAATCATGTTGACCTCCAAATTCCCTTCCCCGATTCAAAATTTTTACATGAAATGTATTGTCATTATCCTATATTGCCTTCCTTCTTTGTTCCACACCTTTATTCTCTAAACCAAGTTCACACTCAAAAAAAAGGCTAACAAGTATGTTGGAGGAAGAGGCAAAGTTCACCATAGTAAATTGCAATGTTTTGTAAAATGGACATCAAGTTATGTTATCAGTATTTCCAGCCTCTTAAAAGGCTTACAATAAACAAATACTTCAATTTTGCTTTTCTGCATGACCTGATTGTGCCCTTGAAGTTCCTTATATTCTTTAAATGCCAGGTCCTCTCCTATCTTTATAAATCACACAACTTAACAAAGTCATTAAGGCAACTAAAGTTTACCGCAGTTTGTCCATCCTCTTCCTGCTGTTTGCCACAGCAGTTTTAATACCAAGTGTTAAACCCAGCAACAAATTGCATCAGCCATACCTAAGCACTGTTACTGTAGCACTTAATTTATGCTAGAGTGTAAGATACAATTCTCTGTTAGATTTGAAAAACTGAATTGCAGTGAAGAGAACAGCCATTGCAAGATAATATAATATGAAAGAAAGTGTATTATCTTGGTAATTTGAGAAACTATGGAGAGAATAGGATGGGGGGGGGGATTAGTTAACTGTGAAAGAAAGTCCTTATGAACATATTCATGTGTTGAAGATAAATAAACAGTATTCTAAAGAGATGGTAAGCAAAATTTATGTACTGTGGATGTCTGTGCTTTGCTTTTGTGACCCTCCAGATCTTCTATCCACTGGTAACATTCTGCAGAGAATGTACTTTCTGAGAGGAGCTTACTTTAAGTGGGTTTCTTTTTAATAGTTAAAACTTTTTTTATTTGTAAGAAAGTTGTTGACCCCTTGCTCTCATTCTTCCCTTAGAAATGCAGAATATATTAGGTAAAAAGATTTTAATTTTTTCAGTCATTACTGTGAACTTCATCTTTCCCACTCAAGCAAACTTTTCTCTTCCCAGCCTCATTCACCTCTCTTCTCTACCAATGTTCTTTTCAAAAGAAGAAAAAATAAACTTTGTGTGTTGCTTTACATCCTTTTCTCAGCCCTGAACTTTCTATATGATTTTTCCTCTGGGTGACCTTATTATACCTGCATTTTCTGAAATTAAATTCTCAAAGTTGAAACAAAGCGACCAATCTAATTGTATATAATCTTTGTAAGGGAATCTTGTAAGGTGGTTTTAAGACTTGAGGATGGCTGGTGTATATTTTGTTCTAAGTAAATATCTAATACTGTATTATTCTTGTGCTTATTTTCCTATATGCCAGATTTAACAAACCATTAGATTTACATCTATTAAAGATTTTTCAGAAGAGTGTTTTATAGGCTCTGAAGAAAAATTTTAACAGACCTTAAAAAATATTTCCAGCTAAAATGAAAATTGGAAGAATTGCTGCTTTGAGAAGACTTTTTCAAAGGTTCTTAAATTTTTGAAAACTTTATCCATGATTGATTGATTGTACCTGTTAACTTTCTTAGAATCAGTTCTCTATATTTCATTGGCCTTGGTTCTATATGGGACCATCTAGGAGGATGTTTATCATTTTGAAATTAGTTGGAGGGGAGGGTGCAGATTGATAATATCAGTATATTGATTAGAGAAATTGATTTGCTTTTTTCTTTGAGCCTGTTTTCCCCCTGCCATATCTTCATTTTAAAACTAAGGCAGAATAGTTGGCGCACCTTGTTAAGTCTCAGCACTATGAAGCTGTTCGTAGCCACTGCAGCATGAGTTTGATCCCCACCAAGGAGATTCCCACATGGTGCAGCAGACCTCTCCTGCCTCACCCGTTGCTTCCCTCACCAGCGTATTTCAGTAGATCTGCCTGTTCTGCTCCAGTCTGTCTCCGGTGAATCCTCTTACCACCCCACACCTCTGGCATATACCCTAGTTCTTGTATGCATAAATAAATCAATCTTTAAATAAATAAATAAATAAAACTAAGTCAGAATGCCCTGTGACTGACTCTTCTATCATAGAACTTTCTAAAATTGTCATCATTTAACTAAACTTGATGGCCTGTGAGTAAGTGGAGTCCTCTAATACACTGACCCTAAATTTTTTATTCAACTACAAATAAACAATAGCAAGTAGATGGTTTGTTCTTTGCTTTTTTGTTGTTGCTGTTATAGTTGTTTGTTTTAAAATTTATTTTCTTATATCTTTGTTAACATTTGGACCTTATTTGATTTCTCCCCTTTGGTATCATCCCTGTAGTTTTCCCACTACCATAGCACTCTGGATCCATCGCCACAGTCACCTGTGCAGTTTCCTCCCCCACTTTGACTCCTCTCACCTCCTCCCCTGCTGTATGCCTCAGATCTATGGTGAGCTTACAAGTTTTGTCTTTTCTTTGAGCGACAGCATGCAGGAGTGGCAGCTAAGGATTGAAGTTAGTGCAGTATTAGTGTCCCTCAGCCTCTGGTATGATATATAGATAGTTGTGTGGTAAATGACAGAACTCTGCAAAAGATCTAAAAAGTATTGACACTGTTTTAAAATGAAACATCCTCTGCCCTCACTGAAAAAAGGCTTTTGATTTGACAACCATCAAAACATGGGTAAGTTAGAATAAACTCACACTTTATAATATTTTTAAGGCATGACTGTGTGTTTGAATCTGTTCCTATAAGAGAAAATGTAGCCTTTGTAGGTAAATTTACTTTAGGATTTAACTCAATCTGAAAGTTCCCTTAAGAAAGGTAATTGGTATGTCTTCTAGTCCTTAACTCTGAGAGGTTATTGTTCCTAATTTTTAGTAAAATAGGAAATTTAAAATTCTCTTTATTCCCATTGTTTTTTATTTCATGGAAAGCAATTTTGTCTAATCCCTACACCCAGTATACCAGGGAATGAAGAGCTACAATAATGGTAGAGACATTGTGTCAGATTGTCATTTAAGTCTTCCTATCACTTTATGTATGATTCCATCTAATCAGTTTGCTTTGGCAGTAAAAACCCCACATGCAGGAAGACAAAACACTGCTCACTCGTTATGCAAAGTACACTTTGCAGAAATTGGAGCATCAAAAATTAGAGGACAAGCACCAGTATGTATTAAACTCAAAAAAAAAAAAACTGTCAGTGTATTAATTTTAAGTCCAAGGTATAAAGATTAAACTAGAATTTTCTGACTTATCCTGGGAGAAGTTGGATTTAGCTCTGTTGATAATAATACAGATTGCTTGGGAAAACTTGTTTTTATCCATTTATGTTAAAGATACTAAGGGCCTGTCAGGAACCAATAAAGTACTAAAATACTAGCTTTCAGATGTTGAAAAACACCTAGGCTATCACCTCTGACTTGAGACATTTTTCTATTTATTTTGCATAATTAGAATCTCATAATAAAAATTTAAAAAACTAATCACTCTAATGAAGCACGTAGATTCGTAAATGACCCAGAATTGTTATACCCAGCAAGTTGCTGTTGAAATATATATGCATGATCAAATAGTCAACTAGTAATGAAAGTTATAAAATGAAAAGTAAAGCACACTATCCCCAGTCCTCCCTCCCAATAAGATAACCATGAACAGCCTTGAATCCAATACTGTTAACCTAAAACTGACCTGACTAACCAGAGATAGAACTTAATGTTGATTGGAGGACTCACTATCAAGACTGAAGTGTTTATGTATGGAATACTACTTATAAATGTAGGAAAGGTTTTATGATGGGCAAAAAGACAATCTGAGAGAGGGTTACTCAAGACCTTTTCAATTACCTTTCAAAAAAAGCAGCTGGACCTGGGAGAGGCCACCTTCACAAAGGTCAACTGGCAAAAGAGGAGATAACAACAACTAGCATTTTTTGAGCTCCGTGTACACACTGCATTATTGCTAAGAGCTTTTCATGCATCATAGCTTTTGTTCATCATAATGACCCATGAAATAGACTTGTCTCCAACTTTCAAATGTGGATATTAAGGCTGAAGAACTGAAGTCTTTGGCAAGGTTACACAGCTTATTCGTGGCACTGGGGTTCAGACTCTAATCATCTGATGACTAGATACCCGCCTTCTTAATCATCGTTGTGTGGTTTTTATGCATTTGAAAAGTTATAGATTGTTTCTTAGGGTAAACACTGATTGAGAACCAAGTCAGATCAGCCACACAATGATTCCTAACACTTTGGATCATTTGAAATTTGTTAAAAACTTTTAGAAGACCCGCCCTCTTTCTAGAAAATAATAGCGCATGTTCATAGATTGTATCTTTAGAGGTCCATTTATTCTACTTGCTTGTGCAATGAAATAACATTTTAAAGGGAATGTTCCACCGAAAGAGTTGAAGAACATTGGTGTTTAACAATTTAATGTGTTAGCAGAACTACTTATTTGTCTACCAAAGCTTTTACATGTATCATTAGGGTTTTCTGCGGTGTCGACACTTCTAAAAAAGCTTTTGTACATTTTGGGCCTTAGCAGGATTGACATGAACTCTTTTTTAAAATCCCCTTTACCATGGGAGAAACATGAAGACCATCAAAAGTGCTGGTACCCATATTGAGGTACTAAGTGACTAAGGACTATATTCCTTTGAATTATAGACTATCTTCCAAATAAGTCACTTTTTCCATTATGTGTTTTTTTCCTGCTGGCAAGAGCTTTAAATTTGATGTTTAATTAAGGAACATTCCTTGGTGCTTGGAGACTTCTGATAATTAACTTGTTCATTGCAAGTTTTTTCACTGTCTGCTCTATTAGGTACCGTGTTCTGTGCTCATATGTATATATGAGACTTTTTTAAAAAAAGCAAACCAAAGGTCAGCTCAAGTTTTTAATGTCTTATTTTTTCATTTGATTTCCCCTAAATAAAACAGAATCCAAAATCTCTTTACTATGTCATCCTCTTGTAGCGTTTATTAGCTCAGTGTTGTGTATCTACATTATCCTTTCCCAAAACTAGCCAAGAAATTACACATTTGAAAATGACACTAATAAACAGTGTGTTGCTGCAAGAGGACATCAAATAAGGTACCAGAGAAAGACAGTTTTGATCTGGAAATAGGGAAGACTGGATAGGTTGGATAGTGAAGCAGTAATTTCAGGTGAAGCAAAGTGGTTTCAGTGCAGGCAGAAAGCCTGTGTATAATGTTGATCATGGGGACAGAGTTGTTGTTTTTAATCAAAAGTGAGGTATTATGACAAATCAATACCTGACACTGAACCCCTAAAACCTTTGTAATTTCCTAAGTGATAAGGGTTCTAGGAGCATCTTTTGTTCTGATACTTGATTTTTCACCCCAGATCATGACAGAATTCCTAAATCTCTTGGAATTTCCTGGATGATGAATGTCTTTTGTTCTAATGAGGCAACTCTTTACTCTTCCTTGGGTTCCTAGGTAGCTTCAGGATTGATGCTAATCACCAAAAAGACTATGGTGGTAATTAGAAGGGAGGAAAGAGATGCTGGAGGTTGAATTAATAATCCATCATGCCCATGTGAGAACGCCTTCATAAAAATCCCTAAACTACTAGATTTGGAGAACTTCATGGTACACATCCAAGTTCCAGGATGATAGAATACCAACTCCACAGGGTCACAAAAGTTTCTGCAAGTAATAACCCAATTAATGTAAGTAAATATTTCCTTGGGTTTTGTGAGCTGTTATAGCAAATTATCAATCAAACCTGAGGAGGGTGTTGTGGGAGCCCCCAGTTTGTTGTCAAGTTATTTAGAAATGTGGGTTCCTTGGGCACTGAATACTTGTTGTGACTGAAATGGGGATTGGTCTTAAGCATTTGAGCTCTGGTGTCTGCACTACAGATGAATGAAACTGTAGGACACCAAGAGGACTAGAAAATGGCATAATGTGGTAAAATCACATTTCGAGCACAATACGAACCATATTTTATATTAAACGTGAGCAAAAAAAGTTTTCCATTGAAGTTTGATGGATGGATAGTAGAGGTTAGACAGCAAGGCAGCAGTGGGACTGAGAATGAAGTGATAGGTAATTGCAGAGGAATGAAAAGTAAAAGATAAAACATTTTGAAGAAAAGATAGCTGGGAAATATGGAGTAAAAGAGAAGAGTCAAAGATAATGCAAATTTCTAGTCTTAAACACTGGCGGAAAAAAATGATGGTACCAGGGATAGAGAAATGTCACTAGGAAAGAACTGGGAAAAAAGGGGGAAATCCTTAGGAAAACTGGAGATGCAGTCATACATTTTTCTAAACCTTAACCTTGCTAAAAGAGTTGCTCTGCCTTACCAGCTTCTGGTCGCTAATTCTCTTCCTCTCAAGATTGATCACAAATATCACCTAGATGTATAAATATTTTAATGAAACTGGGTATCTGGAATTTTGAACATTTGTTCCTTTGAACCTTGTTAATATCTTGCTTGATAAAAATTATCGAACTTCATTTTCACCTATTTAACATCATTTCCAAGACCTGTTTGGCGTGAAAGTGTGACTAAGTTTAATGTCAGTTATTACTGGAATAAGGAATCTATAAAAACTAACAAAGTATCCCCTTTACTGCATAATCTTTCCTGCCTAAATAGGTGAGTCAGAAAATTACAATACAAAGCTGTATGCTCTGTAGAGAGCATGCATGTGCACATGTGAGCCATTGCAGATAAATGATTTGGAAAGATCTGGATATGTTTAAATCACTGAGAATAATCATCTCTTAGGGGATGACTGGTATCATGTAGTAGTTAGGGGAAACCTCACCTTTTCTGCATTTAAATTTTGGTGAAAACATACATATTGTAATTTTAACGTTTCAATGAGAAGAAGTATTTCCCATTTCATTTTTCCAGCATCAGTTAAACATTTGTTTCCCAGAAAGCTTCTGTTTGTTACTTCAAAATGGCCAAGAATTTTGATAATGAGTTAAAACTATGAAGTATTTGTTTGCTTGCCTTCTTACAAGATTAGTACATGGATACTGTGCAAAGTAAATAAAGAGTATGATTTTCCTCAGCTCCTATGCTAAATGCTCTTTCCTAGTGCTAAGAGTTTTAATTTTTTTCTGAGACTTACAGTATTTTACATGGTCATTACTTAGTGATGATGACTAGTTCCTCACTTTCCCTCCTTCCTCATTTTTAATTGTTATGTTATTGTGAAATAGGAAATTACTAGTTTTAACTGAGAAAATAGGTTTTAATGATTTAATAGTGAGTGTTACTGCATGGTTTTTAAGAATTCTAAGGCTCTTTTGCTCTTCCAAGGAGTTCCATCCTTGTAGAACTCTTGGTTATTGAATAAGCAATTTCTGAACAGTGAGAAAACAGTTGAAAATTACGTTTCTGATGAATAAATCAAATCCTATTAAAAGCTCTAGTGTCAAGTGCTTTTAAGAACCATTTAAAAACTATAAATGATTTATCATAAAAAATAATGGTGACTTAGTTGCTAGGAGCCCTTTTGTATGATTCTGGTTCTGAGTCAACCAACAAAAGGAAGGAAAATTCAAGCCACTAAGTTGTGGTTTTCACTGAATCTTTCTCAACTTGTGTGCTTTCTTCATCACCATAGCAACTTCAGCTAGTTTTTGCTTTTGAATTTTATTTCTCCTGGAAACACTTAGTATGCACCAATCATTATACTCTTGAGAATAGAAAGAAATACCTTTGGTAACTAAATTAAAAGGCAGAAAAGCGCTTTCTGCTGTGTGTAGTTTGCTGATGTCTACATTTAAATGTTTTTCAGATATTTGGATATCAGTTGATTTAAAGTCACTGTGTATTAGTTCATTTTCTTGAGAATAAAGTTATGATTTGAAAATTCCAATTGTAATAAGTACTTTATTAGAAGTCATTCCTTCAACCTTACCAAGTTGGTAAATAATAAACTTTGTCATGGGTGGTGTTTCTTTAATTTCCTTTGAACTAGAAGCACAGGTTACTGTTAGCCTATCAGAATGTGTGATTGTTGATTTTATACCCCATTTCTAATGGCATCAATCCTGTGGTTTGCACCTTTGTAATCACCCCACTAGCTTTATAGTTTAGCAGGCAGTGGGGCTTTTCAAAGTACCTACCTCCGTTCTTAGGTGAATGATGATCTATTATACCTGCTAGCCCTGTTCAAAGATCAGATGATCTCTTCCCAAATACTAGCAATTCTAGTGTCAACAAAGGCTAACAGTATTATAGGGCTTTAGAATACTTTTTTAGAACCTCTAATTTTCTCCATTTCTGAAATAAATTTTTTGTTCCTTCTAGTTTCCACCCCTATTGCCACTGTTGAGCCTGTTCAACTTTAGTCTGCCCTGCCAAACTTCTATCCAATAGAAAAGGAGGAAAGCCTTGATTTTATAAAAAGTGAGAATACTGTCTGATTTATAAATGTAACTGTTTCAGGCAGTTTTTTGATTCCCCCTGAATGCATTAGTTATAAGCACTAGGTAAGGGAAAGTAACTTCTGCCCCACTAAAAAAGGCAAGGAAAATTGAAATTACTTAGTGACTACCATAGGCTGAAAAGAGCATGGGGAAAAATGCTTCATAGGAGAAATACCAATTCTAAATAACTACATTAGTTTATTACCCCAGTGAATTTATCTTAAGAGATAATGAAATCAAGACTTATTGTGCTGTTTAAATTCCTATCATTTTAGACTCTCTAAAGTAAATTTTTTTGTTATTTGCTGCTACTATGTAATACTGGCAATATTGTGATAATAGTTGAGATTGCCAGCTGCCTCTCACAGGCAGGAAGCCTAAGAGTAGTGTTGATAACCTCTGCAGATGAGCAAGCGCAGGTGCCCACAGCAATTGGAGTGCTAGGTTTACTTGGTTAGGACACTGTACCTTATTATTTAAAAACATTTTTAAGGAAGCAGGGCTGTTTAAAGTCTTCTAAATATAATCACTTTATTTTTCCAGTAGGCCAAAGATACAAGTTCAGCTTACTTCTTTCCGTGGTCTTTTGACCATATATACAATAGATAAAATTCTCTTAGAACTTATCATTTGTTTAGATAGATGTTTTCTGAAACATGAAAGAAACCCTGCTTTAAAAATGACTAAGGTAATGTTTGTCTTGTAGAATTTTAGAAACTGTTGGGTATAAGTCTCTGGAGAATCGGACTATGCCTATTCCTCTCTTAAATCCCCAGGAACCCTGTATCTTCTCTTACCAGAAAGCAGAAACTGGACTTCACCACCAAACTTTTTCTTTTAACTCTCAGAATACTTAAAGTCAAATATTTTGCTTGTTCTGTAGCTATGGATATGTAATTAACAATTTTTCCTCTTGACTTTTCATGTTGGCTTTTTATTATAAGCTACTTCAAGTGTTTTTTGTTGTTTGTTTGGTTTTTTTAATTTATTTATTTATGCATACAAGCCGGGGTGTAGACCAGAGGTGTGAGGGGTGAGAGGATTCACCAGAGACAAAGTGGAGAGCAGAACAGGCAGATCTACTGAAATACACTGCTGAGGAGAGCAGCGGGCGAGGCAGGAGAGGTCTGCTGCGCGGTGTGGGAACTCCCTGGCCGGGGATCGAACTTGTGCTGCAGTGGCTGCAGATAGCTTCATAGTGCTGTGCTTAACCCACTGTGCCACCAGGGAGGCCCTACTTCAAGTGTTTTTAAAACAACTGAGATGTAACATACAAAAAGAGTAGACATTTCAGTGTGTAGCATTTTTTTCAAACTGGCCAGAAGGATATTCTAAATAAATCCCTTTCTTTCTCAACCCCGCCCCCCCTTTTTTTTTTTTTATATTCGACCAGGTATCCGTTATAGCACTGATGTGAGTGTCGATGAAGTAAAAGCTTTGGCTTCTCTGATGACATATAAGTGTGCAGTGGTTGGTAAGTCATCTCCTTTATTAATACCTAATAAAAACTCTTGGGGGAAATATGTTTATATACAAGGTTACTTTTAAGATATACCTTATCTAATTTTTTTTTAAGTTGTACACTTTAAAGCTTATTATTTTTCAGTTAGACTTAAGATTTAGTCTTTTTTTAAATAGGAAACTTTATAGAATCTGAATATTTCTTTTAAGTTTAGATCTTTATTTAAATCCTTACCATATTCTGTAAATATGATCAAATCATAGTAGAAGGAAAATAAGTATGCTGTTATCTTTTAGAAGTGATAAAGCACTGATTAAATATGCATTGTAATTTGTCTAGCCTTGTCATTTCTGTTCATGAGAATTTTAAAGTATACCATTGTAGAAGGGATCAATGTAGATTTCTTTCTTTTAATTTTGTGAGAGTCAAGCTTAAAGCATCATACTTTTTTTTTTAATATTTTATAGTGCTTTCTACTTTTCTAGTGTTCTTGCCCTTTATATGGAAATAACAACTGTCAGCTTTCTCTTTCAGATGTACCATTTGGGGGTGCCAAAGCAGGTGTGAAGATCAATCCCAAGAACTATACTGTAAGTATCAAAGTGACATTTGTATACACACTGCATTTGTAGAGGGCTTGAAATTACTGGGATTCTCTCTGTCCTCCATACCAGTCAGACTAATGGTCCTTACCGCTTTTTTAAAAAATGGAGAAACAAGTAAATAATTAACTCGTTGGTATTTGGCCATATTAAAAGGTTACCTGCTTAATGTCAATGTCCTTTTTCATTTTCTTACTTGGTTAAATGGTAGTTAATACCTTCATATTCTTAAGCACTTAATCTATGTTTAAATATTACTATGATCTGAGATTTTTATGTCAGGATCTCAAGGATCTCAAGGTTTTAGTAACACAAATAGCTTAATTAATCCAGTAAAAATTTAGTTGTTTATCCTGTCCCAAGTTAATTAGATCGAATTATTACTGGCTTTTATTTATGTCTGTTACTAATATCTATACAAACAATAAATATATGGTTTTATTTTTTAAGTTTATGCAAATACTATCTCCACAAGTGGTTTTTCTGTCGAAATATTTTTTCATTATTATTTTTCTCTTTTTCCTTTATAGGATAATGAATTGGAAAAGATCACAAGGAGGTTCACCATGGAACTGGCAAAGAAGGGCTTTATTGGTATGTGTTGTCATGTAGCTTTTTGCATGGAGTGGGACATTCAGATTCCTGCTTTATGTATACATACATGGATAGAATTGTCCTTTTACTTTGAGAAAATAGGTTCAAGTCCTTGGGATGCAGTGTGGGTACCATAAGAGATCACATTTACCTCTTCTTGATCAGTATACAGCATTGCACAATCTCTAATGCAGCATCCAGAAAGACCAAGGTCCTACTTCTAGGAACTTAGTAATACCTGTATTATTTTTAAAAAAGGAAAAAATTCACTCGTAAAAAGCAGCTTTACAATAGTAATTCTTTTCTTAAAGCAGTGAGGTATCTAATACCTTTTGGAATCGGAGGCATAAACAGTCCTGTCCCTTGAAAGCAGATGAGAGTTGGGGAAACTCTTGGTGATGATTCATTGTGCCTCCACTGGCTGATTTTTGAGAATTCCTGAGCCTCCTAGTGTTTATTCCTAGGAGCTTTTGCCAAACAGACTGAATTTCTGAGGGCACAGAGCTTCATTTGCTTGACATTTTTGTGTCATGCAAAACATCATATGAGGTGATGTTTTCATATGTTTTCTTTCATATCTCTTTCATATGAGATATGAATATTTCTCTGATATGTAAATACTTGTCATGTAATCTTTAACTTTCAAATAAATCAAGTCTGTTCTTTGAAAGTGATTCTGATTAGCTTTAATAAAATAGACAAAATTATTTAATAGGATATTTACCCTTTCAACATCATTAAAGAAGTCTGAGTAAAATTGGAAAGAAAATCTACTTTTACTGTTTTCCTGCCCCTGTGTTTTTCTTCACCAACAATCCCCCAGGTATTTTATCTTAAATCTCAAATGTATTTAATAGTCTTAAGTGATTTCAGATTTTATTCTGCCGTATTTATTGGCCATATCTAGATACACAGCTTAATTTTCTGGGTATTGATTCAGTGAAACACTAAAAGCTTATGTGCAAAAGCGTCATTAACCTACAGTGCAAGTAAACTGACATCTGGACTCAGAAAACTTTCTCTCTTAAGGGAGAAACAGAAGATTTTCATTCTTTCCTATCAGTTCTATATGATTACATCACAACTTGTTAAGTACATTAGCTAGAACCTTGGCCCCCAAAATGTAGAAGAATATTAAAATGTACATCATTCTATTGGTTAAAAAGTGAAATTTACAGGAAGAGCTCAAGTACAACACTTAGAACTTTATTTGAGAGACTTAATAGTTTAACCATTTTTAGAGTTGGTTTTTTCTTTTTATAAAGATGAGTTTGTAGTACATCATTTAAACAAAATAGAAAGTTAACCATATGACTGAAATCCAACCTTAGTGAGTTTGTGCATATCTTTCCAAACCTCTGCACACAGACATACAGACAGAAGTATACATGTGCTGTATGAAACCTACGTTTTTCTGCGTGTATGTTTTGGTGATGACCCCAAGTCATTCACGTGAACAAATCATCCTTTTTAATGTTTGCGTAGTATTTCTTTAATTGACCCTCAAAATAGTTGGGTTGTTTTTATTCTTACTGTGGTTCATAGAAAAATTTCTTTACTTCCTGCCTTAATAGATTTGAGTGAGCATCATTTAACACATTTCTACCTGAGATTTCACTGTGACTGTTATAATAGTACTGTCACCAGTACCTATTGCTGCCCTTGAGCTGACTTTTTAATTTGCTGTGATCTGAAAAATTGAAAGCCAAAGCCTGAAACTTTATGTACACTCAGTAAGCTTTCACAGTAAGGTCAAAACAACATTCTACCATAGGTAAAAATATTATGGGCCTTAATGCAAGTGCTTCATCTGTGTGGCTTTCTCAAGAAGCCTTCTTATTTCTACTTGGTAAGGGGGTCTTATACTACCAGTGCGTGATAGAGAACTGTATTATCTCATACACATCTATAATAACCACAGCAATTCTCCTCATGCAGGATGAGGTGGTGCTGTTATCTCTAATTGCAATTTAAGGAGTTGGGGTTAAGAGAGGCTCAGCTGATTGGCCTGTGCTTTCCCATTCAGAAGTTCTACTGAGTGGTTTATATCTGTTGTGCATAGTTAATTTCCAAATATATAGCAAGTAAGTGCAGCTTGGAGAAAGTATTATGTAACATTGTATATGTACAATTTTGATAATGGATGGTACTATGACTTCAGTAAGTTACCTAAATAAACATTTTCTATCCATTATAGCTTTGTTATTACAATTAAAAGGATCTTTTTGTTTGAAGTGCGTTTATCTTAAAAAATGTGTGCAATGCCCTTTCCATCTGCCCCCAGGCCCTGGCATTGATGTGCCTGCCCCAGACATGAGCACTGGAGAGCGGGAGATGTCCTGGATTGCTGACACCTATGCTAGCACCATAGGACACTATGTGAGTACAAACAGAAGGCTGCGGGCATCATTTGCTGTCTGTAAGACATAATAACAAATTGATCATATATCTACAATGGGGAATTTACTGGGTTTTACTTCCCTCTATACTTAAATCATGAATGTAGTGAATATGGATTGAACTTTTAAGTTAATATTGCCCTATCTTAGATGCTAGGATGGGAAACTCAAAGAGAGATCATCAGCAGGGCAGGGCACACTGTTTTGAAACTGGAAGGAAAACAAAGAAACATTCAATTCTAATTTTTCCCCCCCTCAAAGACTTTGATTTAACAGGGACTAAGCACATAAACAGACATGGTATGAAAATAGTGTGAAAAAAGGATGGAGAGTTACGATTTCTGACAGAAAGCTTCTTGAAAAAGAGATGTTTGGGCTAGACCTTAAAAACAGAATTTTAACATAGAGATTTGAGAGCTAGGAGGAGAAACAGTAGAGCTCTGGTTTTCTGAAAGTAAGGCATATTTAGAAAGGTAAAGAGATAAATGAGCTAGGATTAAAAAGTGTTTCGTTTTATTCGCTAGTCAGAGGGAAGCTTTGAAGCTGGCCCTTCCATAGGTCAGAGTTAGGCTGGCAGCGGTGTGAGACTGCTGGAGGGAGGAAACCACCTCCCCATGGTGTCAGACGTGTCGTATGGAGCCTGAGGAGAAGCGTGGCACCATAAAGGGGTAGACTCAGTGGGTTGGATGTTTGGGATCAAGGAAAAGGACAAGGTTGAGTCATAGAGAACCAAGAGGACTGGATATGGGGGACTGAGCAGAAGTAGTGACACTATATAGAACACAAAAGAAAAACTGGCCTTGAAAAGATGTAACCTTTAAAAAAAATTAAGGAGTTGAATGAGAAAGGAACTTGAAAAATATATTCATTTAAAAAACATCAAGGAAGTGGGAGGAAGAGGAGGAAGCACAGAGTGGGGACGGAGCAGGATGGACAAAGGTTCTGGGCTGCGGGTGCTTTGGTGGTGGGAGCACTATGGTAGCGCACTGGAAAGGGAGATCCTTTATTTCCAGAATACAAACAGTGTAAAGCAATGTTATTTCAGTGAAAAGAAATCACCTGCATACATACACAAAATATAACAACTGCAGATCATGTACCTACTAAATGCAAGCTATGGGGAGAAATGCTAGGAGGAGAAGTTGGGATACTATGCAAAAGAGTGATGAGGGCCTGAACAGTCTCCACTAAAGAAAAATGGCACCAGAGAAGAGACACCCTAAAAGGTGGCTGTTGGACAGAGTATAAAGCCTTTGTTATTGTTTGGTGTGGAAAGATCAATCTTGGAAGAGAAGTGGCATATTTTTTCCCCTGTGAGGGAGGAAACATGAGGGAGGGGCTGCAGGTGAAGGAATTTAGAGGTCAGTGTCATTTCCTGAGTGGTATGATCTGTAATTCAAAACATGGGCAGACAGCCTGAATCCTAGAACTGGCTCCCTCACAAACCATTTCCATGGCCTGTGGCGGCCAGTGCCTTACATTCCCTGTACTTACTTTCCTTGTATGCAAAATACTAATAGGAACTTACAGTCATGATACTAAATGAAAGCTAATATAATGCACTTTCAACAGTACCCGGTCTTTAGTAAACACATAAAAAATAAATGTTTGTAAACACTACCTCAGATCATTTGCACAAATCCCCTGAAATAAAATGGGAGCAGTGAAAGATACTTTGAAGAATTTTACTTTGATTATTTTCCCAAAAAGATGCTTTCTGGTATAGTTGCTCTTTCCTTTAAAGCAAGACACTGGGCTGAAGAGTGCCAAGTAGTAGGCAGCATATTGTTAGTCATAGCTCATTCCCAGTGGTGGCAGCAAAAGGTTTTGTGAGACACCAACAGCTAAAGCTTGGCCTATACCAGTAAAAACTTTCCTTCTTAAAGTGACAGGCAATCCAAAATTAGAAATTTGTTAAAAATAAAAAACAGCTTAATCTAAGGAAGACACAGTTTTTGTGACTTCTTTCTGGACATCAACCTGAGCCATTCACTTCTTTTGTCTTGAAGAGCAGGTAGTGGGAGTGTTCTCCTGGGCTTCCAGGACAATTAGGTATGCTGGGGAGCTCTGCAGCTGGCACTTTGCCTGACCTCAGACAGGATTGCTCTGGGCTCCAGCATTTGCACTCACTGTTTAAAAAGCATTTGGCACTAGGTTTGCAATTCTGTATTCATAAGTGTTAATTATTCATGAAAGAAAGGCTGTGGGAAAACTACTAATTCTATAAATCACTTTACTAGATTGCTTTTTTTTTTAACTTGTTCTTGTTTTTGTTGGTAATTATACAAGTAATACAATTCTAAGTTCTCGCTGTAAAAATATTTAAGCAATACAGATAAAGATCAGGTCACTTAGAAACTCACACAGCTAGAACATAGAGTGGGGGCTAGGGAGTACAGGGTGAAGTAAGGCACTTTAACTTGTTTCATATGGGTAGTAAATTGCCTCAACAAGATTATTAGTCCATACTGAAGGCACCGTTTTAAAATGCTACCTTCGTTTTATATGCTTTCGTGTGTGTGTGTGTGTGTGTGTGTGTGTGTGTGTGTGTGTCAATCATAGGAATATCTCTAGTTTCTCATCCCACTGACGCATTTGTCTGTTCTGTCTGTATTTTGGTTGCCTGTTAATGGTATATTTGTTACCTTGGAGGGGTGCTCCTCTCAAGCCCATTTTTTTTTTTCCAATTATACTTGTTCCTCAGCAAGACTCTTCACTTGAAATTGTACGGAAAGGTGGGTGGTGAACTGTACCCTTCCCATTCCTCTTTACAGAGCTACGCTGCCACCTGAGCTACCCTGTTCACCCACAGCGTGGCCCTCTGTGTCTCACCCACTGTTTTTTTTCTTTAACCCAAATGATATCATACTAAATACATAAAAAATTGAATTCCTACAACTAGAATTTCTGGGTTGATTTATGTCTTTGATTTTTATTTTTGAGCTTCTTAAAAATAACTAAACTTTTATTAAACACTGAGTATTTTTATTTTGATAAGTACACCAAATTGCTCTGGAAACTTTTTAATTCAGTGAGGTAAAGTTAGATGAACTTGAGTATTTCACAGTTCTTTTTTAAAAGTGCTATTTTATTGAATATCTAGTTGATTTGATGGCAAAAATACCTTTGATCACCCAGTCTTCTCCAAGAACACTATGTAATGCCTCTTCCTATCTTTAGGCTTTTGTTTTAGTGATATGCTCACATCTTAGGAGATTTTAAGACACTTATGGTTGGGATGTATGGCCTGACTTCATAAGGTATAAATATTTGTTGCAGGAATAATAATTTTAACCTCAATTATCTCCATTTTTGTGATGATGTAATTTGTACTCATTTGATGTTAAATTCCAAAAAACCTGTCCCATCAGAAAATAAAATCTACTTTATACTTTTTAGGAGCACAAGTCTGAAAAAGTATCTTTTTGATGAAGCACACAGTTAAATGAAAATGTTTCAGATTAGTCCTTCCTTCATTATGTTGGTTCGTCACAGAAACAACCTTGATATTTTAGCTTCTAAGTTTTGGCTTCTCTTGCAGGACATTAATGCCCACGCCTGTGTGACTGGCAAGCCCATCAGCCAGGGCGGAATCCATGGGCGGATCTCTGCTACTGGTAGGGGAGTTTTCCATGGGATTGAAAATTTCATCAATGAAGCTTCATATATGAGCATTTTAGGAATGACACCAGGGTTTGGAGATAAAACATTTGTTGTTCAGGTAAAAAAATTCATTTTCTTAAAAAATTACAGATATACAGAAAATATTTTCGAAGTTTTTAAATTTGCAGGTTTTTGAAGTCGATTATTTGAATCGCGTAAGTTTTAGAACTGTTGTTTTCATAGTAATAAATCCTTTATTTCAT